>LOJH01002852.1:484-41060 GCA_001685095.1 Ellobius talpinus
CTTTTGGGTTTTCCCCCTTCCACTATGACATGTCTTTCAGTACCCTTGTTCATCTCATATTTAGGCTGTTATGTTGGTGAGACTTTATGGGATAGCTCCAAATCTTTAGCTGTAAGCATAGTCTTCCACCCTCATCAAGGAAACCCTCCTCATTCGAACAGACAGAGAGCATTATATAAAACCACAACCAAGCAAACACTGACACAGTTGCATATCCGAGTCCCAATAGACATATCTACACAACGGCTCAAAACCCAAGGCTCAAAGAATATTGTGTAAGAGGGGACAGAAAGATTATAAGAGCCAGAAGATAAGGGAGTTAGCTGTAAGACTGTGTCTCCTAGCAGTGTTGGAAGCACAAATTATTCTGATTAAATTTGCTTTCAGATCCTCAAAATCTATGGTTCTTCCTTTTTCAAATCACCTAATGTTACAACTGAATTCACACATTTTAACACATTATCGATGAAAATATAGGCAAAATTCTTAAACACTTTAATGTTCTGCATTTTGTGTGTGGTATAGGATCTCATATAGTCCAGGCTGGCCTTGAACTCATTATGTAGCCAAGGTTGGTCTTGAACTTGGAATCCTTTTGTCTTGTCCTCTTACTGCTAGAATTACAAACCTATATTATCTGGTTGAAGTTTTAGTTTGAGTGATTTTAGTTTTAATCCTGTGTCTTAAAATCTTATGTTCTTTGTGCTATCATTGATTGATTTAAAATAATTTTTACATTTGTCATTTATTTATTGTGTGTGAATGGATGTGCATGTGCCATATCATGCGCACACATGTGGAGGTCAGAGAACAGCTTCAGGGAGTCTTTGTCTTTTTCCACTAGGGATGGCCCAGAGCATCAGTCTTGGTGGCAAGTGCCTTACAGGCTGAGACATCTTGCTGGCCCCTATCCTGAATTCTCAAATTAAATCATGGAAAATCTGGAAGGAAAGCATTCAAAGTTGTGATGATATCTTCTGCATTTCAAAATTAACTGAGTACAAGCCCCAGAATTTAACTGAAGAGAAAATGTTCATGGAAAAAATACACTGCAATTAATTTTATGATGAATATGCTGTTTTATATCTATCTTGTTGAGCCATATTGAATTGATGTGAACTTAATGTTGCAAACTATTTAACATGCATTATATTAACAAGGCAAACAGACACATATTGACAACTTTTAGATATTAAATGTGTAAGAACATATATATTTGTCAAAAACATCTTTAGAGTAGCCAGCAAAACATTTGCAGATTACAGATTAAGCTCTTAAAAGCATCTGGGAGATAAACAGTAGTTATCTGGACTGACTAGTCCACCAGGGACTAGTGACAGCTAACTGTTGAGCACATAGCCAAACCACGGCTTAAAAGAACCCAAACATTCATATCCTGCCCACCATGAGAATCTGAACTCTCTCAAATTTAATATAGCTCATTACTCCCAACCTGACCCATGAGTCCTCAAATGTGTGTGCCTGGAGGTCATAGTGGACAAAGACGCTGATGACTAATTGCCCATAGCCAAACTGGGGTAGAGTCCACACAACACTCCCGTGGTGCAATTTTTCCTGTGTAGTTTTGAAATGTATGCCTTCATGGTAGTGTACTTTATGTACTCATGGAAAAACAAATTTACCACGTGGAGTGTCATAGCCTGGAAAATTAACCTTTTCTCTAAGGAGTCAGGAAAAGGCTATGGTTTCCTGAGTGTGATGGCCAGCCTTGCTCTGCCCATGCTCTGCTTTGACTGTAGAGCCCCAAGACATGTTCCGGTACCTAGCCCTTCACTGTCATGCCCTCTATCCACTCAAATGTTTTTCATTCACGCAGCTGGGTTGTCCCCGACCCTGCCCTCCACCCCCACAGGCTGTCTTTTGCCTGCCCAGCTGATGACGTTTTCCTGGCTCCAGCTAACTTCTGTGCTTGTTGCAAACAGTGCTCAAGGGGACAAAGGATTGCCTAGATTGAAGCAACAACAAAAGTAGGTCGGTCTTGCAAGAATCCGGATGGGTGGCCAGCCATCCCACATAAATGAGCGATGTTTCTGTTTCTTTCTCTTCTACCCCCCAGCCCCCATCATCAAACAGGAAAAATATCATTATTTTGAGAATGTGGGAGGCTTGGTTGTGGTCAAAGGTCTACTCATTGGTCAGTGTTGTAGAGAAACCTGAAGCAATGTTCCTCATGATCCCAGAGAACTGATCTTGTGGTTACAGTTCAAAGGGATGGGGAGTTTTTGTGGTTGTTGTTATTGTTTTAAAAAAACAAAACAAAACAGTAATAAACTCAATCATATATATAAAACTGAATGAATAAACCATTTCTCCTAGAAGTTTTGGCAGTAAAGAGAGGAAAAGAGATTCAATCATTTCAAGTAAGATGAAAGGGGTACATTTCATTTTGCTTTGCTCCTTAGAACTCTATTTATCATTATATGCATGGTGGGGTTCAGCTTATAAATCTGCTCTACAGTCAGTCAGAACTGCTGTCAAGAACTGGAATCATTGCCGTAGCTTTGGTTGTGCTTCCCTTTCCCTCCCGTTTTCAGTCTCTCCAACAGCTGCTGCAGGACAGGCTGTTGGCATTAGACAGATGTGGGCAAGTTTACTTTTGTAATCTCTGTATTCAGCACAGTGGTCATCAAAACCCAACCCTGTCTCTATGGGTGTACAATCCTCACCATGACCCATTCTTGCTTCTGATACCTCGGGATGCAGCCCGATGCCAAGGCAAGTTCGGGACACTCATTCTCTACCACTGATCACACTATGTATTTCTAAAAGCTACATTCTGTGTTTCCCTCATTCCAATGCTAAAACTTGAAAAAATATTCCAAACTAGCATAGCGGAACTGTACTTCAAACTCTCTGTACTAAAGAGAAATGTTGGTTTCTGATAGACTTCAATCCAATCTGTGTTCAATGTGTTTACTCTTTTTTTTTTAGCTCCTGTCATGGTTATAATGATCGCCAGTATAACTATTTGTAGAAACAACTCTATTTTTAGACTAGAAAGGGGCAAGATGAATGTCTTAGTGGTTTGGCCTGATCCTGGACAGCTCTCATACATTCTTAATTTATGGCTAATCATCTCCCTTTATTAGGTGTCCTTAATTAATTTACATCCTAACCATGCCTGAGTCTGGGTAATGAATGGTTGTGAATGCTGCCAAAGTGGGATTTCTAATCAGTTCTGGAAGTTTTTAGTGGAGAGAGAATGCAGGTGTCTGCATTCTGGGTCTCTCCTTTGACCGTTGGTTTAGTAAACTCCCACTGGTCCTCATACTGTCGTTATCTAGACTTCACTTAAAGACCATATCAAGAAAGCCATAAAAATCGACTATTAATTTCTGTAGTAAGAAACATATCAGCCTTTTACTTTTAAATCTCTGAAACAGGTACCAGGTGAGCATGTTATTAATATTAAATTGAAACTCTGGCTAAGGCTTTCAAGCTTACTTTATGTTGGCCAGAAGGCTTCCCTCAAGTGGGAACCAAGAGCCTTTTGAGAACAAAGTCAATGGGAAATGAAGATATGTTGTGAAATATTCTAAATGGCAGTTTGATTTATGTCTATTTTTCTCACCAGACATTCTTTCATTCATTCCTACGTCTGTCAGTCCTTCAGGCCTCCTGTTTTTCTGTCTGCCTTCCTCTCCCTGTTCTTGTCCTGTGACAAAATTTAATAACAGAACATCAAGCACAGAAAAGCACCACTGAGATGTCAAGTGGCTGAGCCCTCATGTTGGTGGTGAAATACCTTGTCCAGAATGCTTTACTGAAATGCGAGCCATCAAAGCTGATGCATGTGTATTGTTAATATACTAGACCTCCATTTTGTTTGTTTCCTTGATAATGAACAGGCTGAAAAGGCCTTATTCCTTAGTCAATCTGGGCTGGGGACACAAATTTTTGAAAGTAAGATTTGTCTCCTAATATCACATGCTTTTCCTCAAACTTGCTTCATTCAATTTATTATGCTTCCTTTTTAAAGATATTTATATATATAAATATATATGTGTGTGTATTCATATATTTTACTTCATAGAGTGTACAATAGCCAAAAGTTTTATGAGCTGAAGAGAAGCCATATTTCTTTTTAAAATTATTAAAATCACTTCAAACACTTCTAACTATTCCTTCTTGAATTTTTGTATGGGCATTCAGTTCCAAGCACACAATATTTAAAACATTTCATGCTAAAGATGTCCTAAATACTGTCTTTGCCTGTGTCATTGCTTCTTCAAACTAATGTTTATCTAAACATTTCTAAAATAAACTAAATTTAGCAATCAACTTTTTTCTTTATGGATAGGACCCAGTCTTACTTCTATTCAGAATAGTTTGAGAATTTGCTGAGTTGAAAACAGCACATGAGGTTTTAGATGGCACATATTTATTTCTGTTGAGAGAACATGTCCTATTTTTGAGAAAGGAAAGACTTGTAAGACATCAAATGTTTCTTGCAAAACAATTTGATGGAATGAATGTAAATGAATCAGAAACATGTGAATTGTGTTTCAATTAAAATTAATGAGTTTAAATAGGAAGATGGTGAACTGCTTGGGGGAAGGAGTGTGGCAAGGCGGGAAGTGACATTTCTTTTGTTTTCATCAGTCTTGAGTTCTTGAAAAACAACCTACTACTGTGAATCCAGTTTCATTCAGATTCTTGAAGGTAAACTGACAACGTGTAAAGTGGGCTACCAATACAAGTTCATCTTCTGCATTCATGGAACCCAGCCACTGTGCAATCATGTGAAGTGTATGGTTCCCAAGGTTATTCTTTCAAGGGTAAATAAGACGTTGTAATGATGATAAAATCTATTTCCCCCCAGACTCATACATAAACTTCATCTCTACTTCCTTTTTCTAATTGAAGATGATCAGACATACATGGCAAACATATAGTGCAAAGGAGAGAGAGAGAGTGACAGAGACAGAGACAGAGACAGAAGGAGAAAAGAAATAAGCAATGTGTGGGGTCAGAACATCAAGTGGGATTTCATAATGGAAACACCCAAACCAAAATAATTATTTTAGAGACACAAACATTTTATCCACAGTTTCATCCGTATATCATTTATGCAAACTTCAAAGCAAAAACCAAAGCTTTCAAAAATACAGTTTGCATTTGTTATTAAAAATGAATGCATTTCTCTAAAAATCAGAAAAATAAAATGAGGCTAGCCCTGGTAATGCTTGCTCATAACCCCACTATGTAAAGACAGAAGCAAAAGAATTGTCACAAGTTCAAAGTTCAAGACCAAAGTTGTCTAGGGTGAGTTCCAACAAACACAAGCTGAAGTTAGAGTTTGTTTCAGAAAAAAGTACCTATCTCAATGCTCTAAGCCTAAGTGTGTTGTGCGACATCACTATCTCTGAACACGTACATGTTAAATGTTCCACCAACTTCCGAAAGGCAAGCTGTGTATGACTGGAGTCCATATCTCACTTTTACCTTTTGAGTTACTCTCACACACAGCTCAAGAAGTTTTCAGGACTTACTACTGGTGGAGAAATGCATTATTAACCAGTCTTTTCTGAACAAATTGAAGGCATGGTTGTTATGGCTGCTGAGAGGAGATGGTGTGATGAGAGCCTTGCTGGGCTTCCTGAGAATTCTGAGTAACTGAAGGCCAGCTGAAGCCCAGCATCTTTCTGGTTATGTGGGTACTGCTGTTGTTCTGTGGGGGAAGTAGGAACGAGGGCAGGGCCCTTTGCTTTGTTTTGGGGGTTTGCTATTGTTTTGTGCATTGTGTGCATATCAGTTGTTTCTCAGATCATCCTGGAAGAGTCTCTCCTTACCTTTTGCAGCAGGGATTGGGAGTGTTTGTTCCCTGATTGGGCAGGTGACACACTTTAAAGTTGAACCCAATTGCTTGTCTGTTTTATTATTTCTTCATCCTTCAATAGCAGGAGGGAATGGAGTGGCGAGGCTGCTGGTGTGTTCTGCAATTAGTAGCAATATGACAGTCATCTTTCTTTGAGCCTCCAGGGTCACTTACAGCAGGTGCCTATCAGCATGAAGTATAAATCCTAAATCGAAAGGTGGCCATGAAAATGCATGGGAAATGTTAATTCCATGGTGTTTTTTCATTTTAACTTTTATTGCCAGTTTCATCTTTGTAAACCATCAGAAGTCATCAGCTAAGGGTCAGCCTGAAGAACCGATGCGCAGAACAGTGCACAATGATGTATTTCATTCAGGCACTGCAAACGTGACTTAGTTTCCCTTAAGGTTTGCTGCCTCAATGTCTTTTCAGTGTCCAAGGACCTCACCCACTGCTTTCTGTGTTGTCCTATCTGATGACAGGCCTACCCTTGCAGCAGTGATAAGGAATGTGAAGTTGGAAGATACTGTCACAGTCCCCACCAAGGATCGTCAGCCTGTATGGTGTGTCGGAGGAAAAAGAAACGCTGCCATAGAGACGGCATGTGTTGCCCTGGTACCCGCTGCAATAATGGTAAGAGATCTCATCAAGGGTTAAACAGTCTCTTCTTTCTCATAAGTTTTTGTGTGAAGGTGATTTTAATGCTTCTTTGTCCACACTACTGAGTTATAAGATTTTTAGGATTGGGAGGGTTTGGGTCTTTCTGTAGTATGAGATACCAGAGTCATCTTCCAAACTTTGGCTTCCTGGGATCTGGTCACTTCCTACTGCGAAATTGAAGAGTTGTGTGAAAAATTGCTAAATGTTCTGTTTGCTGAATATATGAGTACCAAGACAAGTAGTGTAGTTGTGAGTCTCTTGATTAGGTTAACAGGAGTTTTATATTATAGTTATTATATTAAAGATGTCCTAGAATGAATGACTGATCTACCAAGTACAAAGACTCTAGCCTGTAGCCTGGCTGCACTCAAGCCTAACGAACTGATAAGCAAACATTTATTCAGCATTAATAATGTACTGAAAACAATCACAGACAACACATGATTAATTAATTGCAAAAGGTGGTTATTAGCCTAAGTTTAGTCATAGAAAATGACACAGTCAAGCCCATATTGTCATGCCTTCTCTGGGCTCTAGGCATAAACCTGCTATGAGCACCTTAAAGAGGAGCTGAAGTGGGGAGAATGACCTCACAACCATTTGAGAAGTGTGTAGACTTGATCAGATTGGTTTGCTCATAAACAAAAAGGACTTAGCAGATGACTTTAAAAAAAAAAGAAATACTGGACCCTGGTTTAATTCTTCACCATGTCACTATTCTAAGTACTTTGCATATATTTGCAGTAATTGGATGAGATTATTTCTCTTTTTATTCCTAATTTGTTGTTGTTTGCACAGTGCCATTTTATCTTAAAAAGAAAATATTCAGATTTAGGAAGCTTGGTTCCAAAGCCAAAGTAGTCTATCCTCAATAAGTAAGTGAATGATTGAATGATTGAATGAATGAATGAATGAATGAACTAATGGATAGGAAAATAGGCACATAATAGGTAGCTTAAGAAATAGACACCTAAATGTCTTCCCAACACAGATCAAGATGAACATCACAGGTTAGAGTAAAAGTGATCTGTTTACACCCTCATTTCCAGGCATCTGCATCCCGGTCACTGAGAGCATCCTGACCCCTCATATTCCAGCTCTGGATGGCACTCGGCATAGAGATCGGAACCATGGTCACTATTCCAACCATGACCTGGGATGGCAGAATCTAGGAAGGCCACACACCAAGATGCCACATATAAAAGGTATGACTACCTATATTTCCATGTTTGTTTACTCTTTATTTATTCTATAAAGAAGTAAAAAAATAGAGTGTCTTAGGGTTTCTATTGCTGTGAAGAGACAACATGATCACAGCAACTCTTATAAAGGAAAACATTTAATTGTGGTGGCTTGCTTACAGTTCAGAGGTTTAGTCCATTGTCATCATGGTGGGAAGCAAGGCAGCATGCAAGCACTCAGGCAGACATGGTGCTAGAGAAGGAACTGAGAGTTCTTACATATGGATTCACAGGCAACAGGAAGTGGCCTGACACTGGGTGGTATCTTGAGCATATTTGAGACCCAAATGTTCACCTCCACAGTGATGCACTTCCTCCAACAAGACTTACACCTACTGCAATAAGATCATACCTCCTAATAGTGCCACTCCATTAGGGGGCAATTTTCTCTCCAGCCACCACACATACATAGTTAATTGATTCTGGTTCTATGAATCCATTAATGAAATGTTTGTTAATGTGCAATTTTAAACTGTTTATTGATTTTTTATTTTGAAAATATTAGAGAGTTCATGGAATTATTGCAAAGTATATGTTATGAGAAAGGCAATAGCCTGACCTGCCATGTTATTTTCTAAGCATGTCTCTCTTTTCATGTGAAAACTGAGCAGAAATATTCTAAGAAAACCTGTATGGTCCAAACCTATCAGAGAATAAAGCATTGTGGAAAATGGATGAGGAAATTTAGCTGCTGACGATGAAATTCATACCCATTTTTTCTCACCTTTGTAGATTCAGGAAGTCGATATTACTAAGCAATCAGATAACCATTATCTGGGAGATATAACCATTTAATCCATAACCAATCTATGAGAAACAGCTGGTTTATATGGAGTTATACATCGCTATAAAGTCCTCTTCTTCCTCCTGCTCACCAACAACAAACCTGAAGAGTGTGAAAACATTTTATTAATAGGAAAATTTTGAAAGCATAAAACACATTTGTACTCAAAAGCTTTTCCCATGTGATCTCTGAAGTGTTCCTCTTTCAAAATGTATGTGATTAAAATACATAGTGGTCTAAAAAATTTATAATAGAGCATCTCCCTGTTCTTGGGAATTTTTAATGAATTGCAGTTCTCTTGGAATTCATGATACATAAAAAAGCTTCCTTTTCTAAACGTGTTATTTCTATAGCTTGTCTCACCATAAAACCATTTACCCATATTTTCATCTTCTAAAGAGTCAGTCTCCTGGAGAAGAACTAACTGCCCCATTGGTGCACCTTGGACTGCTAGTAGTCGTATGTATGATGCTAAAGATGTTGACAAATAATTTTTCTCATCATTTTGCTTTACCTACCAAGATCCTGAATTATTTTCCATACCTCTTATTATTTCCCATACTTTCAACAAATTTCAACCAATTCAGAAGATTCCTAAGCCACAGCACTATTCAAAATCTCCCAATTATTTCAGTTAGACTACATTCAAAATGTACTGAGTACAAATGGAAAGAGATCTTGTGTTGCATGACTACTGAGTTACACCAAAATTTTACAGTTGAAGTCGTTATGTCTAGGATGCTAGAGAATCCTTTAGACCACAGGTAGCCATACGATGAACTTTGAGCCTAATCTGCATCACAAGATTTTCTAAATAATGATTCTTAAAACCACAGACTTACCCGTTCATATATGTCTTTTCTACGGCTGAGTTTTACAGGACAGCAAAACTGAGGAGCTGTTACAGATTTGCAGTCAGACAACTAACACAGAAGTTTGACAGCTCCTGCCTTATACTTAAACACAGATGAATGCAGCCAAGATGTGTGTGGGAGAGTGTTATTTGGTGACTTATTCTTTCTGCGTGTGCACACACTACCCAGATTCGTAATTTCACAGGCTTTTAAGGAAGCTCTTTGTTGCTCCTGAGCCTGGTGGCTCTGACAGCTGACCGTCATCTCTCTGCTCTGTTCTGTCTCACAGCTTCTAGTAGGCTGTATTCCCTACCAATTTTTGTCAGATGCATTGGCTGCGTTTAAACCATTTACTACTCTTGCTGCTGTGTTCTGGTGTAACTGTGTTTCCTTCAATCCCCAGTTGCTTCCAGGTGGGACCATGAGGTTCTAGTTAGTGAATCTAGCCTCTGGATACTGACATCACCTATCCTTGGGGGTCTCTTGGCCTAAATATGGTAGTAAATTCTTGCAGCTGATCCACCCCTTATAATTCAACCACAGCACATGTGATCAATTCTCTGCATTAAATAACCTATGTGAATAATTCTGCTTTCACAGCTGGACTCAACTGATAAATGATGTCAAGAGTCCCTGAAAATTTCGGCTTTCTAGATTTACAGCTTTGTTGAGACCTGTTGAAAAGACATCAAGTTAGTTAGCTTGAAACCAACCCCCCCCAATTCACCCTACAGGGGGAAAATCATCAGGAAAATATCTAAATTTAGACTACAGACTAGGAAGTTGACTCCATGGTTAAATTGCTTGCCATGCAAACATAAGAAGAGGAGTTCCAATCCCCAGAACCCTTATAAATGTGGCATGGGGCATGGCAGCTTGTCTGTGAGTCTCAGGAAATCCTCACAACAAGCTGGTTGGCAAATCTAGCCTTATCAGCTAGCTCTAGGTGTGATCGAGAGATCTTAGCTCAAAGAATAAGGTGGGAGAGTGATGGAAGATGATTCCCAGTGTCTCCTTTGGTCCTTCATGTTCACATGTACACATGTGCTTGCACACCTTCCCACACATGCACCCACAAGCAAATAAAAAGCATGCCTCTATGTACACTACACAAATAAACATACACAGAGAGAAACAGAAAAACGTAGACTATGGCAAATTGAAGATGAATAGTCTAGCTATTCATTAAATGCTGATTATAAAGTAGAAATTTCTCTAAAGCACCCCTGTAACCCTTTTTATTCATTTTTTTCTGTAGGACATGAAGGGGACCCCTGTCTGCGGTCATCAGACTGCATTGATGGATTTTGCTGTGCTCGCCACTTCTGGACCAAAATCTGCAAACCAGTGCTGCATCAGGGGGAAGTTTGTACCAAACAACGCAAGAAAGGTTCCCACGGGCTGGAGATTTTCCAGAGGTGTGACTGTGCAAAGGGCCTGTCCTGCAAAGTTTGGAAAGATGCTACCTACTCCTCCAAAGCCAGACTCCATGTGTGCCAGAAGATCTGATGAACACTGGGAGAATTATCACTAGCAGACTGTGAATTTGTGTATTTCATGCATTATGGCATGATGGAACATCCAGTTTGGAGTGCGGAAGAACACGGAACGTGATGGGGGTTTGGAGCACAAGAGAGCAGAGGGACTGAATGACATAGAGACAGTGCCAACCAAAGCACAACCAGTGTTTCCATTATGCAACTTCTTTATGTAAATAATGTACACATTTGTGAAAATGCTTATATTAAAAGAAAGCACACCGTGGAAATTACTGACAAATATCGTGTGATTTTCCAAGAGTATGGCTTGAGTTAGAGGGAACAGTTCCTTCAGATTGGCAATGACTATAAAAAATAACCTAAAGCCCTATTTCTACTCAAAGTAATGGTTTAATAAATTATTCTCAGTGTCCATTGGCATAAGACAATCTCTAAAACATGGGGAAGATGATAAATAGGAAGTAAAGGCATGTAACATTGTTAATTTACATGCCCCCCAAAAAATCACCTTTGAATTTGGAACTCAGCTTCAACTTCTCAAATAAAGGCCTTGGTAGGTAAGAGAAGAAGGCTGTTAATATTTTCCATATCATTTCAAGGTACCGGCATGTCTTTTAAACATCTGAAAAAGATAAACATGTATCTCCTCACACTACTGGTTTCTTCATCTGAATTAATAAAGGCCACTGTAAGACAAAAGCAGCCCCCACATCGTGAAAGAACGCCACTGTATCTCAAATGAGAGGCCTACCTAAGCTAGAGCTATTCATTGTGCATTACAAGCACAGGGCAGAGCTTTCACAGATTGCAAAACCATTAAAGATGTCCGACACATGTGGGGAGCTGAATAATGGAGTGAGCACTGTTTGGCCAAAGCTTTGACATGCCCTGTATGTGATAGAGCAGACCTGCTAATACATTTGTCTTTGCGTAGCTGGATAGGGTGAAGCTGACACTAGAGATTGGAGTGACATCTATACTGAGTGGAGCACAGCAGGGAAGTAGAGGAAACCTCGTCATTTGTCCAGGCTCTAAGATCACGTGTCTGAAGCACAGGCTGAATTTTCATGGCTCCACAAGGAAGCTTCAAGCTCTCCAGAGGGTTTCTTCTTCTCATGATATTTACCATGCAGAGGAGCTCAGTGTAGTGCAACTTGCCCTCCCTAGCCTCAAAATATTTCATATTTTGGGGGTGTAAAATAATCAAATATGAGGGGATCTTTAGGAGTGGGTTCTCTTAAGCCAGGTGGTACAAGGGGAACCAATGTCCTTCCTAAGCTTTGGACTGATGATGACTTCGGAAATTTCTGTACTAGCCTCTCAGTGGAATTTCACTGCCAAAGACATAGTTTCTGTTTTCTGCAACTATTGAGAGTTAAAAAAAAGTATTGACAAGAGAAATCAACATATCTCTAATCTATAGAAATTCTCTGAAATTCTTTACTACTTTCTAATTTAACACAGTTCTAAATATTATGTCTAAAGCATAAAAGACAAAAAGAGGTTACCATGCCACCGCCTAAGAACTTATAGAGCCACATCACTTTCTTGTTTTACTTAAATCTCACATGCAATCTCGTGCCGCCCCTTAGGAGTTTCAATTTCCAGCATACATTTTGCCAGGATGATGATGGATTGTGCTTCACATGTGTGCAAAAAATCATAAGCTAATTCATCCAAAAGCCAACTTTTGTTGTATGAGCTTAGCGATGTGAAAGCGGCACAGTTTGTTCAGAATTTCCTACATAGGAATGATAGCTACAATCTAGTTTCCACATTATTTCCCTTATATCCACCCTCTCAAAAATGATTATTTGAAATAATTTATTTACAGGAAATGTTAATGAGATGTATTTTCTTATAGAGATGTTTCTTACAGAAAGCTTTGTAGCAGAATATATTTGCAGCTGTCGACTTTGTAATTTAGGGGAAATGTATAATAAGATAAAATATATTAAATTTTTTTCTTTCAAAAAATTGAATGCAAAGTGCCTTGTGTCTCCTTATGTGGAAAAAAGCTCACAGAATCCCAAGTTCTTGGAGTTTCAACTGGGTGTGGTAGGGGTCTTCAACCTGAGTGGGAAGAACCTGAATGTCAGCATCATGGGGTGGCCTAGCTTATTGTTCACAGAATGGCTCTGATTGGCATTATAAAGAACACCAGCATAGTCCCACTTGGGATTTCCACCCATTCATTCGTCCATTGCCTTCAGGACCCTCTTTAAAGAAGAGGCTTCCACAAACTCCTTCAAAAACACTTGAAGGCAGGTGCCCTAGTCCCTACAACCTTTTCTCTTGGGAGAAATTTTCCAAACTAGCGGCCCAATAGGTGCTTGTTCATTTCCAAGACCTATGAAATTGCTCCAGCTGTGGAGGGAAATCAATCCATTTATTTGGGCCTGATTAACTCAAATCTACTTCCTGGCAAGTTGGTTTCTTGCCTGCTTTCTGAGCCTTAAGGGTCGGGAGTGTTTAGTTGGCAATGCTCAGCATGAGACTGGGGTGGATGTTCCATGCTGCATTGTGTGTGGAAATGCAAAAGGCAGGCCTTGGGTGACAAAGTGGGAGGGAGCACATGCAGCTCTCCCAGCTTAATGAAGGCAGAATAGTCCCAGGGCTACAGGAAAGAGTTAAAGATCCCTGAAGCACGACTGAACATTTTCCACAGTATTTTAATCAGTCACTTTGGGTATTCCTAGTCATTCATTCCCTCAAATTGAGACCATTTGTATTTCCTTGTGAAAATTTATTTTTAGACTCTAACAATCATATGAGTGACATTCTTTTTCTTTCCCACTACACTAAATGACATGCTCTGAGAAGTGACAAATGTCCTCCTTTTCTTTTTTTAACCAAAAAGTACCTAACTGCCCTCTATCATTTGGGAAACAATTATTTAATTATAATTTTTTTCCTCCTTCAAATTCAGGCCAATAGGAAAGAGACAAAGGTCTTTCCGAAGGCCAGGACTCTGTTGTAAATAATATTAATATTAGAGAACATAACATACATCTATGGACAAGGGTCTTTACAAAAATTAAGCACTGGTATGAGATTATGAACACATTATACTGAACTCCATGAGTCTGTGCTGTGTGAACTTTCCCTTCAGATTTCCGACATGGATAGGCGGAGCACAATGGCACACTTCCTCCCACAGTTAGCACCAAAGGAGAAGGAAGGACAAAGTGAGTTATACATTTCCCATTCAAGAATTTTATTCAAAATTCTCCTAAACTGAATAACTCATATTGAGACATGAGCGATGAAGTAAAGCAGAAATTAGTACTAGACTCCATAGTACTTGAATCTTCAAATATAAAACAAGACCCCTACACCAAATGCACCATTTCCCCATCACATCCTATTGTATAAAACCATTCTTATATTATAAAAGTTGTGGCTTGAAACTAGAATGTGGCCTGCTATCTACCAATGCAGTACCACAGCTTGAGGACGTCTTGTCTCCCACCCAAGATCCATGTGTACACAACTTGATGTCCTGAGGGGCAGCACTGGATGATGGTGTGGACCTTTTAAGAGATGGACATAGTGGAATACCCATGAGTCACTGGGGGCATGCCTTCAGGAAGTGTAGTAGGACCCAAAACTCCAACTTGTTTCCAGATGTGCACCTTCCATTATTATCAATGTCACGAGGCAAAGTACCCAAAAGACTCCTCACCATATGCTTGTGTTACACTGCTGGGCTTTTAGCTTGAAAAATGGATGTAAGCTGTTAATTAAATCAGTTCTGAGATTACTTTGTTTCCAAACCTGGAGAATAACTCCCCTTTCTTTTTTACAGTATCAACCATGTCTGTCATATCATTTAACAGAGCCTATTTTTGCAGTAAAAATAACAACTAACACATTCAGTAGCCAATAATAGAATGAGCAAGCGTACTTCAGTAATAATAGATTGATAATGCAGAGAAACCCCACATTTGAATACAGCACCTCTTCTATTAAGTCGTTAGAGAAAAATTGAACTGTAAATAATCTTGCATGTTAAACTAAGTCAAAACAAGCTGAGGTTCGAAGTAGTTAAATTGTGCAATCATTATCTTACTTTGAAAATGAGTCCCAAACAACCAAACTTTAAAATATCCAAGTTAACAGCAAAATTTTCTCTTCATTTTTCTGTCTTCTGAAGGGTTCCTGGTGTCTCAACTAGAACTCCTTGAACAGCTGTGGCCAAGATGTTCTCTTAGCTGACTGTGGACCCAGTAGGACATCAAGGATTTATTCATTCATTCTCTGACATTGCTAGCCTTTAAAAAGTCTGATGAATTTTGAGGACACAAAATACTAAGACAAAAGTGTTACCACATTAGAAATAAGATGTTCTCTGGATCTTAGACCTGATATTTTTCTCAAATTCCACTCAATATGTGTAGAGCTTAAGAGTTTCCAAAGGCCCCAGTAGAGATGCATGGGATTGATTGAAGATAATGCACTCATATCATAGAATATAATTCCTCCTTTTTACTTTGTAAAATTGCCTACTGATCTAAAATAGGTATCTGGAACTGTGACATAATAATTGAAATCTATGGGGGAGGGAATATTCTGTCAAGAAGTTAGCTATGATCTCTCTTTAATTTTTGAAAAATAATTTTTGATACTATGATAAAATTATATCACTTACCCCTTCTCCTTTATCATCAAAACCTTTCCATATATCCCTTGCTCTTTTTCAAATTCATGGTCTCTTTTTTTAATTTCTGATATATGTGTGTGTGATATTTTTTACATTTTATTTATCTTACAAAATATAATATTTTCCTAAAATCATAAAAACAACCTGCTCAATTTGTATAATGTTACACATATGTATATGTTTTCAGGGATGACCATTTGATAGTGGATTACCAATAATGCTTTTCCCTGGGGAAGACTATTTCTTCTGCCCTTGGCATTCTTTAGTTGTTTCTGTACTGGCTCTGAGCTGAAAACCTTCATTGTGAAGCCTAGCTCTCATGGTACTAGAAGGTGCCAGTCAAACTTCTAAAGGGCAGAAACAATCAACAGTCCTATCTTGCTATGAAACTTATGAATACAATTATATTCATATATTCATATATATATATCACGTCTGTCACGGCATGATAACCCCAAGGATGCAGTATTGGCACACATATCTTGCCAGTCAGTAACCAACAGCTCTCTAATTAGACTCAAGACCTTCTCACCACAAGAAAAATAGTGCCTGCTACTGGAAACCTAGCCAATCATCAAGTTTGGTGAAGTCATGGATCTTGGAGGAGAATGAACAACTGCCATTTTATTAAACCAGCATGATGGCTCTATGTTTGAACACATGGCATGGTGAGATGAGACTCTACCTACACAGTCTTTTGCCTTTAAAGAATGTGTAGTCTTTAAGTGATTACTTCCTTTATACAAGACTGGTCAAGTTTAGGGATTTGCCATGGTATGAAACATACTAGTTTCCTTCTCCTATGCCTAGCATCCTCAGAGCCCAACTAGTGCTTAAATGGACACAAGTTCTGTTGACTGGCACAGCCTCCATAAGCTCTTGCAAGCTGACGTCTTTAGCTCCACTTCTCTGTGTGAATTTTCAGTGGCCCATATTGTTGAAACATGCATTCCATCAGCCCTACATTTGTTCTCATTGTAAGGCTCATTAGCATATCTCTGAACTAAAATTGTTACTAATATTTTTGAAAAATGTTTTCAGAAATGACATACTCCAAAAATCTCAGGGAATACTCATTCTGTAGTTTAAATATGGTTTGTGCTCCCAAGAGGATTATATGTTGGGGAATTTGGTCTTTAAGGTGGTGGTGTGAGCCTTTATCAGGTAAGTCTTAGCTGGAGGTCCTTAGGTCATTGAAGTTTTGCCCTGCTGAAGGGACTGTGAGATCTGTGTCTTTTGGAGGACACTTACTCTGTCAGAGACTCTGCTATCTCTATCTGCCCTTCACCATAAGGTCTTTAAATAGATCTGTGATGATAGAGGCACCATGTAATAAAGTCAATAATTTCATCTTTATATTACAGTTAACATTTTGCCAATATATGTAGGGGAAAAACTAATTAGCAAATATATTAATAATATAGGAGACAACAATGAGCACTATCAACAAAGCCAGAGTAAGGGAGAAAAGGAAAGGAAAATGATTGGTGTTGGCGTGTTAAATCCCCTTGTCAACAAATGCCTCTTAGGATAAAGATTGCACAAACTGAGAGAGCCAAAGTGAGCTGAAGGGGTGGTGGCTGAAGATCTAAAGGCAAAATGAGAAAGCAGAGGAACAAATGCATATTACTGTCAATGGGGTGCAATTGCCTAGGGCAGGCTGGGAGGAGATGAATGAGACAAAGAGAAGGATTGTGGTCAAATGGTACAGAACTCTGTTGCCATCATCAGTTTTATTTTGAAAGAGATGGAGCTGAAAATGGTTTTGGAAGTGGGTGGCAAAACTGGCATATTTTGCAAGGATCAGGCTGCTGATCAGAGGTCTGACAGTAGGACACCGAGGCAGAACCTCATGGCTACTTATATTAATGAGGAAAGGTGGAATTTGTGGGAACTGGCTGGATATGGAGAATTATCTGAACTAACTCTTAGGCTAAATTACAGTTATTAATGAAAGAAGGGAATGCTCCCAGTCTTGTATGATATTCAAGAACACAGGAAGAACTGCTCTTAAGAGAAACTTAAAAGAATCCTCTGTACTGTATATTTAGTATATGAATATTCTATGTATTTAATATATAAAAATACCCTTGGTACAGTATAAATAAATGCTAAGAAATCTACCCTTACTAAATCTTTTACTAGGCATCCTGATATCTTCAAAGGTTCTCTGCAGAGTGGATTATATTATCAAAAAACAGTTTGTTAGATACACTGAAGGAACTGGTTGTAGGAAAATAGAGGAATGTGAGAGAGGTAGGGTGATAATAATCTTGTAGGGAATACAAGAAACCTAAGATGGAGCATGGGCCCAGCAGAGTTCCAAGTGAGGATATAAAAAAGGGAGGCTTTGACTAAGGATGGAAATCCTGAAGGGTGCTAATAAGGAATGTCAATTTGATACAGATGTCAAAGGGTGTCAAGGAAAACTCACGAAGAGAGACTGGTTGACTCACAGCGGTAGGTTTAGAAAATTACTTTAGCAAAGGGTGTAGCTCAGGCAACATTCCCATTGACATCGGGCCAGTGAATTGCATTAAAGGCCAATTTGTCAAAGCAAGTCATAGCTCTCTTTGAGCATTAAGTAAGTGTACAGTGCCGGGCCTGGGAATTTGAAAGAAATAACAATATGCAAGTAATTGAAGTACTTTCGCGAGATATCCACTTGCCATCATGCCTCTCACACATACGTCATGAATACCGCAGCACACAACTTTTTAAAATTTCCTGGGGGCCACCATCTCTTCTAGACGCCATGGACTTGTTTTATTTGCTCCACACCTTCCCACTTGACTGCACCTGTTACACCAGTCATCGTCCTGTTGTTTAATGGCCGGTCAGCCTCTGGGGCCTTGAAACAGATGGAGAACATCAGATCAGCTAACACATGTAAGATATTCTAAGTCCTACTTAAGTGTTTCAGGCAAACATTGAAATTGAGATCATTTTGTCTTCCATTTCTTTTTCAACCTTGTCTGTCATTTCTGCCAGCTGTGTTCTTTCTGTTCCAACAGTCATTGATTCGGTGCCCAGTTGTGTGCCATTCTTAAGGCTGATTTAGACATCAGTAAGACCAAGTAATATCTAAGGGAATATCATCTTCAATTGGTTTAACACACACCCATGCCTTGCAAGTTTTTAAGATTCTTTTATGATGTCTGTGAAGAAAACACAGAGAGAATCTCTTTTACATGTTCCAAGGGATCTGGAATTCTCATGGGTAGTAAACACTTCGCTACACTCTGGGATTCCATTTGAGACTTAAATTTTAACCTTAGCTGTGGAGAGGAGAGGTGCACACACACAGAATACAAGTAAATGGCATTTCTTCAATAGTATGACATCACTTAAAAGACTGTTTTCAGGTTACAAAAAGAATAGGTACTTCAGACAGAAATAAAGAAAAAGCCCCGCAGCAAACATACTCAGTTTAACAGCAGAACAAGCCAAAGAGATGAGCAATCCACAAGGGTAGACAAAGATGATCCAAGAAACTAATCAAGCATGCAGACTTTCCTCATCGGGACAAAGTATCAGTAGTCTTGAACAAGCCAAATGAAGGAAGTGCTAAAGACAACAGACCAGGGAAACATTGGCCTCCAGTGCTGGGGTTGTAGGACATCTAGTGACTTAGGGACTACCTAGCAATATTTCTGTAGTTCACGTGTTGTTCTGTTTACAGTGGTCATTTAAACTTCCTAGCAACAAGGATTGTTCCTAAGGACGCATCTGTAGGAAGCAGGCACAGTGCAGTGATAGTAACCCTACATTTACTAGATGTTTGTATTTTGTCTCAGAATGCTTCCCTACATGAGTGTCCCTACACTAGAGCTTACAATGGGCTTGTCCTTCTTCCCGAGGATTGTTTACTGTGCACCGTACTGCTGGGTTAATGGATGATCCACAACACCACATTTGATTCTCCACAGCAATCACTCTGGAGTGAAGAGAAGTAGACTCGGGATTTGAAACCATGTTGCTCTGAGGCCTTGGTTTTCATTCTTAACCAATAGCATAAGCTGTTTCTACTTGAAGTAACTGGGACTTTCATGAGGCCTTCTTGGTGTTGCAAAGTCATGTGAGCACTGGACCAGATGCTTAAGGCTGTCGTGGGCCATCAGTATCACTGCACTATTGCTGTTTCCCAAAGCATCTTTCTTAGCTTTCTTCAACAACAGAGCAGCTATAGCTGAAATGATGGTAAATATGCTTCCCTCTTTCCCATCATCCAGTAGATATTCCTTCCTGGTGCTTTCATTTCTGAGGACAAATGGAGCCATCATTCAGTATTCTGGACAGTGGTAAAAAAAGCAGGCTGTGGAGATTAATACTGCACACCTTGCAGTCAATTGACATGAAGGCAATTGGAGAATACTCCAAAGGTTCAAAGTTCCCCAAAGCTAATGAAAAACAGCAATAGGATTTTTTTTTTAAACGGGACTTACAGTATATAGCTAGGAACAGACTAAGGCCGTGATACTCTGACAGCCACCAGATCTCAAGCCCACCACAGTCTGCTGGTGTGACAGAAGAATTCAGTAGAAAACCAAATTTGAATTTTAAAAATATTAATTGAAATTATTTTAGAAAATTTCAAATCCACAATCCCAGAGAACCCAGACAACAAAGAGGACCCTAAAAGAGACATACGTGATCACATCTATATGGAAAGTAGAAAATGACAAGATCTCCTGAGTAAATTGGGAGCATGGGACCATGGGAGAGGGGAAAAGGGGAGGGGAAAGGAAGTGAGGAGAGCAGAGAAAAACATATAGCTCAATAAAACCAATTCTAAAAAAACAGAAAATACAATTTTTTTCAAAAGTCAGTCTGAGATTCCAATGACCTCATTCTCTGTCCTATGACTATCTTCAGATCACTATCTGTTTATGGAACACACAAATTGACTAAACATAATAAAGATAATTATAATCATACCATTCTTTGAGGGAAACAGAACAAAATGACTTGACAAGGTCACTGGCTTGGGATAGGAGGAAGCAGAGATGGACATGTACCCTAACTATGACCTGTAAGGCTTGGACTCCACACTCATACTTCACCTAAGGCTGATTTATCTTCTGTATGCTTTAAAAATTATTTTTTCTTGTTCCTTTGAATAGTGTGGTTAGAAACCTGTAGCACCACTAATAAACACCCAGAGACAGAAATTGGAGTTCAACCTGAAAATCAGAAAAGCAAAGCAGTCAGTCACTGGTTCTTACCTCTACCTTAGTCCAATAATGGCGATCCTGCCTTCAGAAATGGTCAGAATGAGACTGAGCCTGAAACCTTTTCCCTTCCATTTATACTCCTCTCTAATGCTGGGATTAAGAGCGTGCATCACCACTGCCTGGTTTCTATGGCAAACTAGTGTGGCTACTGGGATTAAGGGTGTGTGCCCCCACTGCCTAGTCTCCATGGCTGATCAGTGTGGCTGTTTTATGCACCAATCTTCAGGCAAGCTTTATTTATTAAAATACAAATAAAATATCACTACAGAAAACCATCGATTTCTGGGAAGCTGATGCTTTCTCATTTCAGCGTTTTATTGGCATCCCCGTATCAGTCACCAACAATGTCGGTTCAGCTCCAAGAGAAAGGAAGTGAGGCTGTTTCATCAGTTCCCATGATGCTTCCTTAAAAGCAGTGGGTGGGGCAGGAAAGATAGCTCAGTGATTAAGAACACATGCTGCTCTTACAGAGGACCCAAGTTCAGTCTCCTCGCTCACATCAGGCAGCTCGAACTACAATAAACTCCAGCCCCAGAGGGCCTGGCCCCCTCTGATAGCCAGTGAGCACATGCACCCTCCAGGACCAGAGTGCTTGGCACCCTCTGATGGCCACTGTGAGCACATGCACCCATGTGCACATCCACATAAACACAGTACAAAATTCATTTTTAAAACTTTTAAAATTTTAAGTAATATATTCCAAGGTTACTTTTCAGTGGAATTTGAAAGGGGTATACAAAAGCAGGTTTTTGTTATTATTTTGTTTGTTTGTGTTTTTTTTTTTTTGCCAAAGACAGGAAAAACTTGAAGAATCAGTTTTGGAAAAGAAAAAGGTCTTGGGCCTTCTCTGACCATAAGTTTCTAACAATATACATGTTAATCGAGCACTATTCTAAGCTGGTTTTGGCCAGTTTATAGCTGGTTTCTAGTTTATGGATGTGCTAAAAGCCGTTCACCTGGTTACCTAGGAAACAGAATGCTAATGATTTTCCCCTTTATGTTTTGATATATAAGGCTGTTTGGAGAATAAAGCAGGGGAATTTCTCAGGATGTGAACTCAGAATTTCATGAGGGATCATGGAGAATCTCCCTCCCAATAAAGCCAAAGGGGAAAAAAATTCCCAACTCTAAAGCTCTTTCTTTTTCATTCAATTGACATCATTTCAAAGGCATTAGTATCCTTGAAACCACTTACACTTGAAATAAATAATAATGTGGAAATGATAAAGGCATCTGATTGTGGCGGATTATCTACCTTTGTCCCCTGTATCCTGGGAGATTAATGGAGACACCTGCTTCCTGCTCAGGACTCCCTGCTCCTCAAGCTTCGGTCTGGGTTCTGCTAGCAGGAAATGCCCGTGGAAGTTCCCTGAGTCAGAAGCAAGGACTTAGAGGCCTTTCCCCGAGTTTTAGCCCTGCCTTGCGTAGTTTTTGGAGGCTGTACCCCATCTCAGGACAGATTGGGTTTCAGCATGGGCTCCTCTGGATCCAGGGGTGGTGCCTCCTGCGTTCTCAGTCCTGATAACTCAGTCTCCCTTGCTTCCTGTTCCCACACAGGGTCCCATCATATAAACGGTTCTCTGGTCACTGCACTCACTCAGCCCCTGTCTATCACATGCCTTCTGCCTGATACCACACAGAAACCTGAGTCTCCGGCCTTTCCTCTCTCATTGTCCTCCTTCACCATCTATGAATGTCAGGATACAATACCACAGGGTTGATAATCAAAACCAGGGCTCTTTCTGGCTTCCAAGAATGTTCAATTTTGCCTACAGTGTGCTGGCTTATGTGCCAATTGTAAGAAGCTTTGTATCATTTGACAATAGTTAGAACACAACAAGTTTATTCTATAAAATAGTGAATTTTAGGTGTGCCGAAAGAGCAAAACAAAACAAAGCGAAACAGAAAATCAAAACAAAATAGGAAAATTCTGGTCCTGAATTTCTCCTTGATGCTAATTAGTGCTGAGAGAGCCGCATTCTCTTACTTTTCTATCCTTCCACCACCTGTTATCCCATTTCCTTTTCTTTTCTTTTCTTTTTTTTGTTAAATATCAATGCAGGTGTTTTCCTTTTGAAATATTAAGGAAAAATTGACACATTTTTTTTGTCACCAGTACCCCGATGTCTCCCATTGCTTTCAACTGGCTTCCACGTATTGCACACTCTGACCAGCCTTCCTGTTCTCACTTCCTACCACTGTTGCTCTCTTCTGCCCCTCCAGCCATGCTTATTTTTCTGCCTCCTTAAATTTCACCCTCCCCCCTGTTTGGGGGGATAAAAAAATCATTGTGCACTATGAAAACCAAGGATGCTGTTTTAGAGTAATGATGCTCTGTATCCAGGAAAAGTGCAATAATGAAGCAAATTATTATTAATTTTTGGCCAAATGTCACTACATCAAGAGCAGTACAGTGTGCTGCAGTGAGAAACAGGATATGAATTCAGAGAACTGGAAAGCCACTGCATTTGGCTATCCTTGAATCTTTTGTGTTATTAATGCCCATTTCCAATAATGTATTTATGAGCCTTTCTCTTTCATAATCTTGAATTTTTCTAGTTCTTTTAATGAGAAGGCAAAAAGTACAAATGTCTTAAAAAACAGTCATAATTTTGAAAAAATTGTTATTGGGATTTTTATCTATGTATGTGTGTCTGAAAGAGTCAGTGTGTTTCCTATGTTCATAATGTATATTTTATATAAAGAAAATAAATAAAACAATAGACGAATCCTCCCTCTGGAACATTACTCTCAAAAGATTCCCCCGAGGAAAATGAGATTTAATTTGGAGGGTTGAACAGAGCAAGTTGGTCCCATAAGTAGTGCAAAGTTCTTAGCCTCACTGGGGCCACGTTAATAACCCACACCCTCCCCTTATACTTCTCATTTCCCTGCATTTTAGCACTTCCATGTCCACCTCTAGAGACCCGAGCATTCCTTCCATGTTTCTGACACTTGTGCACATATAAGCTGGGGCTGATCCTCCCTCATCCATTAGATTTTAAATTTATGGTCCAACGAGAACTTTATAACTTCCCACTCCACTTAGTAGCCCCAAAGCTGAATATTTAACTCCCTTGCAAACTCTTCCAAGCTGACCCCAGTGAGCCTTCTCTTCTGCGTTCATATTCTGTCTCTCATGGGAGCACACTGTGCAGCTCTTGATGTAGTGACATTTGCCGAGAATTTGTTCTATAACGCGCTTTGTGTGTGTGTGCATTCATTTAACTCTGACAATAATTACATGTGTGACTTTCTCTTCCTGACAATTCAATTGATAAGATTTTACATATCTTCTGAAGCAACATTAGTAAATGAAAGCACTCACTTAGGTTTCAGAATCTGGAGACATTTCCCTTTGGAGGATTACTTTGGTCATAGTGTCCTTTCTCATGTCCTTTCTCATTGTCCTTGATCTAACTATTGTTCAATAACTATTGTTCAATTTAAGCTAGTTCTGATTTACCAAGGCATGAAAATAACCCAAATTCAGTAAAAATCCAACTTTGAACTTTGAGCCTTACTCCAGTACAAAATGAAATTTTGATATAATATTTGCAGTTCACAGTGGTTTCGTAGATACATAAGTCCATTGTAAATCAAGTGTAGACAATGTTTACTTTCATCTGTTAATGATATCTTACATTTATTGAATCCCTGACAAATGTCATCCTAAATTTAACCCCTACAATATTCAGGTCTATACTGCAGGAAACAAAAAATCGACTTTAATGATGTTAGAAGCTGTACTCGGTAATCGGTATTTCACAGCTTTCCTAAGGGTCTCTGCTGCTGCACACCAGTTCACCAAACTGAAAGGAGCCATGTTTTCCCACTCTGTGAAACTCTTGTGTTTGTATTTTAATATCATGGGATTATTGCAAGCACAGATCCAATGGAGAAAAATTGAACCTGCCAAGCCTTTTACAGGTGAGGGTAACTGGAAGCATCACCGCTTTCTGCCATAGAATAATTAACCGGCAGTGTTACATGAAATGCTTTACCTTAATTTATGACAAGAAAGGCAGTAAGAAAGGAGTTTTGTTGGTGCTTTAAGCTTAAGTTTTTACATGTTTGTGTGTGTGCCTGAGTATGTGTAGATACACACACACACACACACAATATATATATATATATATATGTATGTATACACATACTCAGGCACACACACATACACACACATATCCAGGAAAGTCCAACTACACATTATAACATCAAATATTAAAAAATTAAAAACTGTTTTAATACAATATAAACAAATGATAAATGATTCTTAGGACCAGGATATCCACATATTTTTTTCTTTTCTCTTGGAAGAGGTCTCAGACCTCCGATGTGAACAGTTCTTACAGAGTCTAAAACACTACGGAGCTCTTTTCAGGATTCTGTGTGTTCTTTGTTAAACCTAATATTCAACCTCTGTGAAAGTAATGCTTCAGGTTTTTCTGTCAAGAAAGTGAAAATAAGCAAAATGTTCATATACTTGGAAAGCACCCTTTTACACTCTCAAAAATGATTAAGGGGGATGGAAGGATTGCTTAGTGGGGAAAGGCCTTTGCCATACACGATCAATAACCCAAGTTTGATTCCTAAATCTACAGTGGAAGGAGAGAAACAGCTCCAGAGCTGTCTTCTGACCTCCACACGCATTTATCTTTATATATACATGATAATAATTTGTTTAATTTTAAAACTGATTGTACCCCTCAAAGTGGTTTTATTTGTATTGGCTACCGAAGTAGAAAACTTGTAAAGGAAATCACACACCAGCACACACGTCAAGCGCATGTAGACTTATGGTACCACCACACGCCCTGTGTCTTCAGGGGAGTTTCACCATACAGTCATGAGGAAATGAGAACTAAAAGATAATCATGGTTTTGTCCTATTTCAAAATATTGTTTCTAATCAATAGTCCCTGGAGGATCAAAGTAATCTCAGTATTCTCAGGAGCACCTTAGAAGTCTTAAAGAAAATGAAATCAGGCTAGAGAGATCTAAGAGCACATCCTACTCTTGCAAAGGACCAATTTTTGTTCCCAGCACCCACATGGCAGCTCAGAAATGTCTGTAATTACAGTTTCAAGGGATCTGATGTTCTCATGTGCTACACACATGCGTGTAGACAAGCACCCACACACATAAATAAACATAAATAAATGTTTTGTTTAAATGAAGAAATGAAATCTTGCCATTGATATTGTTTTCTCATCTGGTTTGGGGAAGATGAGATTCAAATGTAAGACTCATTTCTGGAAAGCAGAGCATGAGACCTTCACTAATTTCTGTCTGTATTTTTTTCCTTTCTTTTATGTCTATTTCATCTAACTATATGGTATACATACTTACAAATCTACTTATCTTCTTTTTAGAGTAAAATGGAATTTATGATTGAAAGAAGCAGCATCAAGGTCTGAGGAAATAGCCCAGTCTATGAAGTGTTTGCTATGCAAGATGAATACCTGAGATTTGGATTCCTAGCATTTTACTCACATCAGCAAGCTGAGTGCTCTAACACATATGGGTAAGACCTGAACAACAGAGACAGAACCCTGTGGCTTGCTGGCAAGCCAATCTAGCCAGGTAGTGAGCTACAAGATATTTAGCAGACTCTGTCTCAAACAAATGAGGTCAATAACTAGAGAGACACCTAACATCGACCTCCAGGCATTGCACACAAGTACAATAACACCTACACACATATTCAACGATGCACAAACATACACACCATATTCATTCATTCCAAAACAATAAGGAAAGGAAATAATGATAATAATGATAAACTCAGAAACACCAACAGATGCTGAAATGGGGGTAATGACTTCCCAAGATAATTTATTCTGAAACTAAGTCTAATGTCTTAATACTATTAAAAAAATTTTAACTTCTTACAGTGAAAAACATGTGTGATACAATAATTTTAAAGATAGAAAGAGTTCTGATGTTTTATCCAACTGAATTTTTACAGAGAAGGGTAAAATTGCATTATCTTTGCTGCAGCTCTAACACGTTCCCTCAATTATTAAATGTGGATTTTAAAAATTGTACCTCAAGGTTTTTGACAGAAATTCCATTTATTTATATTTAATTATAATTTAATCATTCATTGTGAGAAACATGTTTATAACTAGCCTACCAAAGTGAGTTATAACACTAATTACCTTAGTATTTGGATAGCATAGCTAAATGTATGTACATCACAGAAAGCAGATTTCACACAAGAAGCCGGTACCTGTGTCTATGCAGTCATCACTGACAACACAATACATTCTTTTATGTGTGACTGGTAGCTTTCCTTCCTGCCAGTAGCCCATTGTTAAAGACAAATGTTTGAAAACACAAGATTTCTCCCATGAAAGCATAAATCTATGTTTGTGGTATGGTCTAATCTCTGTTGTGGGAATGGATGTGACATCACCATCTGAAAATTATGGCTTCCCTCAACCCAGAACCAGGATGCAGACGATGATGAAGAAGAATTTCCTCTTTCAACTCCGGCAAATGTTGCATTTGTGTATAATTCTGTTGCCCATGCTGAGAAGCAAATGGACTTAGGGTTTACGATCCTTTAATCAGAATTATCTTTCAGGAGATGTCATGGTTTATGCATTCACTAAAGCAATTCAACGGAGTACTTCTTCCCCTCCAGATAATCTTGGGCTGGAGAATGCAAATGTCATCACTGTAATGTTACACGTCACGGAAATGGCCCAGAAAGGAGGATTTTCATCCAAGAGTTCAAATCAAGTCCATATTTCCAGGTCCCCAATCACTTCCCCATGTATTCATCAAACATTCCCAATGCACATCACATCTTGCTAGAAACAGTTTTTAAATTCCTCCTTGTCCAAATGACATGATGCAAAAGTTGTATTTTATGGTAGGAAAATAGTCTGCCATCTAGTTATCTGTTCACCCCTTCTTCGGTACTGGATACTACCCTCCAGCAAGTCCTGTTGCTTTCCTTAGCCTCCTTTTCTGACATTTGAATATATGATGGGAGCAGTGACATCATGTGCTGACCTTCCTCTCTTCAAGAGCTTACACTTTTCAGTCACGGTGTTTGGACTGAGCATTAAGCATGTGTCCTCTTTTCTGCTTCTAGTTAGCCTGGTCCACAGTGCCACAGAGGGGTTGAAATACAGAAGGTGACTCTGTCTGATGATGCAAGTGAGAATAGAAACCAGAGAACCCATCTCTTGTTAATGTATCCCAGCTAGAAAACACTCAACTTGTTTTCCTGTGGGAAGGAAGCATTCTCTGAGAATAGATGAGAGATTTTCCTGAGAAGACCATAGTCAGGCTTCACCAGCTCTGCCTTAGCCCCCCACCCCCACCCCTCTTTCAGACACCCAAACAGTGGTTTATAGGTGGGTCTGACTTTGCTGGGAGCTATTTCTGTCAGGACAAAGACAATTCTACTAAGTGTTTGAAAAGAGAAATATGAACGCAAGATTCAAGACACACATAGAAAAGAATAGCAAGAGCTGGAGAAAGTGCCACCCTAAGAAGGTTCCAGACACACTCTCTTACCTTCAAAACAAAAAGAACAAATCAAAAAAGAAAATAAATATGGAAAGGATAGAAATGCTCGGTGGCTAAGAGCACAGACTGCTCTTGCAGAGGACCCAAAGTAAGTTCCCAGCACTCACATGGCAGCTCACAACCATCAGTAACTTCAGTTCTGGACTATGTCATGCCCTCTTCTGACTTTCTCTGGTAATAGTAGGCACACATGAAATGCACAAACCTACATGAAGACAAAACACTCATACACATAAAATAAATAAATCTAGTATTTACCCTTACTCTGCATCCACTCCAGCACTTACCTATTTTTATCTTTACAATTATTTATTTTTATCAGATTTTTCTTTTTTAATTAAAATATATTTATATCATTTTTCCTCATCACCTGTGTCCTCCCCATCCCTCCCATTACCCTTCCCTCACTCCCTCTCAAATTGATGGTTTCATTTCTGATATTCATTTTGCATGTATATATATAATTGTATAAATATTTCAATACATATGTATAAATATACAAACACAACCTCTGAGACTGTTTAATGCAGCTTGTGTATATATATTTCCAGGAATGGCTGCTTTATATTGAATGGCCTGTTGTGGGGCTCATCCCTGGGAGAGGGTAGTTTCCACATCTCAGAAGTCATTAGTTGCCTGTATGATTTTCTTTAGGGATGGGGCTCTCTGAGATTTCCCTCCTTCCTCCTTAGCAAGTGTACTGAAGTTGTCATTGTTCATGTCTTGTTTAGGAAGCCATATTGTTGAGATATCATAAGTGTAGCTTCCCTGTTGTTTCCAGGTGACACAGTCTCACATGATTTATTTTCCACATGTATTTACAGTTAATTTTAGATTGTCAATAAATATTTGTGGACGATTATCAATAAAAATTACTATTGAAATCCAGGCCTAAGAAGGATGCTCCTGTCCTACACTTACTTTATAGAAAAACCACATTGTACAGAGTAGTAGTATTTCACAAGACACTAAAGGACTGTTTGGTAGTGACACAAAATATTTTGAGATGTGTTAATACCCATAAAGATGCAGATGCCATTATTGACTTTAGAGCAGTGGTTCTCATCCCGTAGGTCATGGTCCCTTTGGTAAAGCTCTATCTACAAAAACATTTACATTACAATTCATGATAGTAGCAAAATTACAGTTACAAAACAGCTATGAAAATAATTTAATAATTGGGGGTCACCACAGCATGAGGGAACTATATTAAAGGGTTGCAGCATTAGGAAGGTTGAGAACCACTGCTCTAGAGCATCATTAAACTCAATCAGACATTTTAATCCCTTTAGCATTACTGAAATTAGCTAGAGTAATAAAGTCACTATGGCTATTTCATTTCCCAGAAAGACAAGATTCAATAGAGTAAAACATGGGAGTTCGATTTTAGAGCTACCTTTTAATTCTAATTTGAAAGTTTCTCATAAAATAATCCCTTTTAAATAACACTGTAAGAATTCAAGTTAAATTGACATATGGAACCAAGCAGTCATTTGTCAACCAGTAGCCTGAAATTCAGTATAGAGTGATGTGAACTTGTATCAAGGAGTGATAAACACAATTTAATTACTGGGACAACGGGAAGTAGATGGATGGAGGTGGAGGCGGGGGAGGAGGCATTCTTGAAGTTGGTAACCTTTCACCTGACTCACGTTGGTCAGAATCCAACGCTGGCCAGAGGGACTGGAGCTCATTCTGATGATGTGATGGTAAAACTGCGAGCTCAATGCGTCTGGTGGTCTTGGCACTATTCCCAGAGAACGAAAGCTCCCAGTGTATTAGTAAAGACCTCAGCTTTGGCCCAAATGGCAGTCTTTGTTCTGTCAAAAAAGACTCAGCCTGGAAATGGGCTATGGGGACACAATTTTTCCTTCTTACTGACAGGGCCCATCTCCGAATGAGTGAAGGGGAGTCTGGTGGTCACTTCTGGAGAAGTGGTGGCCAGGACCCTAGTCTCAGTCTGACCCAGGTTATTGCAGACTTAACTTTGAAGATGTCCTTCACAAGACCTGGTGCTATCTTTGGGGAGCATAATGAAATATAAAATTTATCATTTAGGAAGATAGACTGATTACATGTACAGCCTTCATATCAGAGTCCTCAAGGAGATATGATGGATAAGCTGAGAAATTTTATTCAGCAGAACTATCCCCTTGGGTATGGGGGAGAGGGAGCCATACTCATCTTTATTAGAAGCGATGCACCTGAAATCTCCCAGACAGAGTGAAAGAGTATGCAAGATTCCACTTTAAAACACTTTCAGAGAATCTTTAGAATGCATTAGTGCATTAATACACAGGGGTCTAGCTCTGATTGCCTGATATGGAAATTCCAGCTGCTCATCTTTAAAAAGTCACACTTTCCATTATAGTGCCTCCCTCCCTGCAGGGGTTTTCTTTTCTTTTAATTCATGGATTTCATCTGCAGAATTGTTGTGTGGTTACTGTGGTTATTAAAATTCTAAAAGAAGAAACTCTTCCCTGAAGTCTTTGAAAGCAGCTGGTGTGAACGATTCCTATTCATTGATGGTCTCTCCTCCCTACTCTCTGTCTCTAACATATTACAAGCTACGTTATGGAGAAGCAGTAATAGTCTCTATCATTCCATCAATGTGACAACTCAAACACATTATATGAAGAGAATAGTGAAAATATCAAAGGTTCCTTGAAGGGATTCATAACCAGTGTGGAAGGGTGCAGATAATCAGAAAACAAAAGTAAAATACATAGATAGTAGAGAGGAATATAGGCCTCTAGACAATTTTCATGAAAGAAAAATCGTATACTGAACAAGAAATTATGAACTGGAAATTCCATCAGATTTGTAAATGTATCTTATCTGACTTTCTGGGACAGTTGGAGTGATTTGGGGTGTCTTGTCTTAGAATATTCTCTTTTCCTGAGCACTTTGCCTCCTAGGCAAGCTTCTATTCTTCCTCCAAAACCTGAAGTATCTCAAGAATTCATGGACCATTTTTCTTCCCACTCTGCAGACTATGTGAAGTTCTCTTGTTTGGCCATCTGTTTGATGAAAAATTCTTGCCTGATCAGGAATATGTAATATTCTCATAACACCAATTCAAATAAAAACAACTTAATTTTAAAATCAGATATTTATTGGATTATCTTCTGGAGAAAAGTCTAGCTTTAGGCACATTATGGTTCCCACTGTTTCCATTTGTTAAACAGTTTGTATTTTAAAGAAGACTTATTGAAACAGGGACTATTCTAAAACTGAGGATGGAAAAGAGAACCAATTAACAATTCTTGGTACCATTATATAAGTGGTTTACAATAAAATACATGCATAAAATTTAAGTATGCAAATAAAATGTGTGTTAGATTATGGTAAGTTATGGGGAGACAAATAGAAAGAGAGAGAGAGAGAAGACAGTGAGTGGGCTGGGATAGGTGAGTGTTCCTAATTTTAACACACAGGAACATCCCTTGTTGAACATATTTGAGTCAAAGAAAGGGTTAAAGGGATGAAGGAGAGCTATAGAATTTCCAGAGAAGGATATTATGAGTAAAGGAAGCATCAAACACAGATGTTCAGCTAAAAATAAGCTAAGTAAGTGCCAAACGGTCTAGGACCATTTCAGGAATATAACTATTGGAGTAACAGATGCTAACAGCAAAGTACCTGCCAGCATTTACTGTGGGCTTTTATAAGAACACTGCTTTTATTTTGAATGAAATTAAAGCTGTATCTATGTTTGGTAGGAAGCATGCTATATCCTAACATATTTTGATGTGATTATTCTAGTGGCTAAAACAAATAGAGAAAAGTTAAAATTGCCAAGACTAGTGAGTATATTACCACAAAACTTTAAATCTTAAAACTATACACATCAACTCACATGCAGGTGCTTTCAGGTCATCCAGGTGCCCTTGTTCCTTCATCTTGGCCAAGTCCTCTTCAGAGTGAGGTTGGCTGAAATGTTCTGTTGATTATGTCATTTCTCCAGATTTAAAAGGTTGACAAACCATAAGATTGGCTTGAATGATGAGCCTTGAAACAACAGAGATCTCACTTCTATGTTTTCTTATTGCCTTACAGACGGGTATGAGGTTTCCACATGATAGTAAGAGGGTTTCAGTAGACAGAGTAGCATACACAAAGCGTCTGCATTCCAACCACACAGGGGACGCTCCCCACTTTCACATTCTGATAGGCAAATTAAGGCACAAGACTAACAAGAACCCTAAGCCGAGGAAAATTTTGACTGTTGATGGGAAAAGCAGCAGAGCCAGACTGTACAGGGTAGAGAGGGACAGATGGGGACCAATGAACAGCAATAACATGTTTTCTTTAAATAAATCATTTAAATTGTTACATTTAAATGCTTTTTAATTTCTTTTTTAATTATTTCTTTGAGACAGTCAAAGATATCTTTGTGTTATATTCACCCTCCTCCACCAACTCTCCTCTTTCCTTTCCCTCCCAACTTTGTATCCTCACCCCCTTTTTAATCCTTCAAGACCAACATGTGCACTCAAATATTCTTAGATATACAGTCTTCCATGGAGGATTTAAAATTACCAGGGACTAGTCAGTAACCAACAGTTACCAATAGCTCCACAGATAAGGATAAGACTGTGCACCCAGCTCCCTCCTCCATGCTGGGATTTGGCCTGGTTTGAGCTTACATAGCTCTTGTACATTCTGTCCCAACTACTGTGAGTTTGCAAATGCAGCTTCCCTCATGTTTTTAGAAGACACTGTTTCTTTGTAGTCATCCACTGTCTCTGCCTCTATTCCCTATTCTACAAAAATCACTGAGCCTAAAGAGGGGTATGGGATATAACTGTTCCTTTAGTATTGAACATTTTGCAGTCTCTTGTTCTCTGTACCTTAATCAACTGTGGATCACTGTGATAATTTCATGTACTGTAACTAGAAACCTCTTCAATGACTATCAAGAGATGCATTGATCTATGGGTATAACAATACATCATTAGAAATCAGTTTAATACTATGTGCATTTAATAGAATAATAGTAGCCAGTTTCCCCTAGGGCCTATGACCTGTCTATCCATGAGTTCTTAGCTTGATGATGGTGCCAAGGTTGGGTTTCATCTTGTGGAACTAGATTTAAATCCAAGCAAAAAGTCGTTGGTTATTCTCAAAACCTCTCATGCCTCTATTGCAGCACTGGGTATGTCTTGCCAGGCCAGTCATTGTAGCTCACAGGCTCGTAGCTGGGCATGGCTGGTGATTACTTGTCTCTTACAGTATCTTGCATAGCACCTTCCAGTATTTTGAAAGTTAGCCAGGAAGGATGAAGTCCAAGTCCATATCAGCTTGATTTCACTGTGTTTTATAACTCAAGTATGTGGTATTTTCATCAGTAGGGTCTTTCTGCTAAGTGGCGAATAACCAAGAGTACTAACAGTAGCCTCTAGTATTTTTGGGTCCATGGGACACCAGTGACCAACAACTTCACAACAAGTAAACCGTTCCTGATCTGTACATTTTATTTGTTAGCCTATGGTGTCTAACAAGGGAATTATTGTCCTGTTATAGTGTCTTAGTTAGGGTTTCTATTGCTGTGAAGAGACACCATGACCGCTGAATCTTTTATAAAGAAAAAAAACATTTAATAGGGTGTTCAGATTTTCAGAGGTTTAGTCCATTATCATCATGGTGCAGCATGGGGGTATGCAGGGAGACACGGTGCTGGAGAGGTTGCTTAGTGCTCTAAATCTTGACGTGCGGGCAACAGGCATTGGTCTGTGACACTGGGCAGCAACTGAGCATAGAAGACCTCAGAGACCACCTTCATGGTGATACAGTTTCTCCAACAAGTCCACACCTGCTCCAACTAAACCACACCTCCTAACAGTGCCACTCCCTTTGCGGGTCGTTTTCTTTCAAACCACATACATGAGAGCTCCATTTGATACCCTTCTTTCTCCCTTTCTGAAGCTCCTACATAGGTTTCCATGTCTTTTTTGAAATGTCTTTAATGCTATTTCTCTCTCTCCATATTCCCTCCTTTACCCTACGCTCTGCTTGCTTACCCCAGTTTAACATTTCCTGTTCCACGGTTATGTATCTAACCCTTTTATATCAGTGTGTTCTACCTCTCATCCTTCTAACACCCCTCCCCATTGTTCCTTAGTCATTTCCTGACCTCTATGGACATTCCAAATAAAAAGTACCTATCTGAAGTTTCAAAATTAATATCCATTTGCATGAGAGAAGATTTAAAAGAAACATCTACATGTGAGGGAAAATTCATGACCTTTATCTTTGTAGGTGTGAGTTACCTCACTCAGAATGATTGATTTTGGCCCTATCCATTTATCTATGAATTTTATAATTTTATGTGTTCCCCTTAGAGCCTTTGAATTTGACCAGAAGCAGTGAGTAACATGAATTGACAGTAGAGTAGTAGTGATTTCTCAAAGAGAAGTGGCAACTGACTCACGAAAGTTGGAGAAGAGATGTCAGGTGAGCCATAATAATGTGTATTAACAACATGTAAACAAGCCACGTCTCCTGTTAAGGAATCTTACTGTGTCTGCCAAGTATCTTGGGGATCCCGATTCTTGAATATCTCACAAATACTTCCAGCCTAACTTGTAACAACTAAGCTTCTTTCCTCTTCCTTGCCAGCACTAGATGTTCTCTTACTTCTTTTTACATCAGCATCCCTCTACTAATTCAAGCAAAACAAAGCAAAACAAAAAACCCGAAACTCCAGGAAACAAAGCTCATTGATCCCCTCCCCAAATTCAATGAATCCTGAAGTGTTGGTCCAAGCAGCACTATAATTTGGAATGACCGTTAGTTTGGACCATTATCCACAGGAGAATCCTTGGCTTTTATCGTCATGCCTCTCTTATAATTTGCTTTTCTTATTATAGATGACATATCTGTGACAAATCCTATTTGCATAGATACTTTGACTAATGTTTTAATGTCAATCAATTTATTCTCTTTTCCTTAGTGCATGTCCATGTAGGCAAGCATACACATGTGGGCACTTGGTCCATGGTGCACATTGGAGGTCAGAAGATACCTTGCAGCAGTAAGTTCTTTCTTTCCAACATGTGGATCCTAGGGATGGAACTCAGGTCATTAGGCTTGGTGGCACGAGCCTTTCCCCATGGAGCCATCTCTCCAGTTCCAGGTTACTTGTAAAATAATGAAATTTTAAAGGTCATTCCAACCCTTCAGTCTCCTGTTCCACTGCTTCTCTCCTCAAATACACTGTTCTCTTGTTCTAAAGTAAAATTTCAAATATGGTACTCGTGTAACCTAGGACCCAGCTTGTTTAGTGCTTGCCATTTCTTTTAAGAACTCCAGCTTTCCTCTCAGGGTATTGTATATTCTGTTTCCTTTCCTGTCTATCAAGTAGATGGAAAGTTTGCCTTTGTTTCTCATTTAAAACAAGTGTGAAAATATTCATGTCTTACTCAGCTCAATCTCTGGCATCTTACCCTGGGAGATGCTCCTCATTTGCATACACTTTATCGGCCCTATAAACTGGTTCTAATGTCTGACTTCCTTGCCTCTCAGGGTTCTTCTTGGTGCTCCTGACTCAGCCTCATTGGTCAGGAAGATTTGCTTCCTGTCATTCCACATCACATTTACATGAGAGCCAGAGTAGAGTTTCTATTAAGGGTGGATCCTCTTGACTGACGGCCGTCAATCATCCTCCGACTCATCAATAAGGCTTCTGGGTAAGAAACTACTATTTCATTATAACAAATTTCCAATAGAATAAACAACCATGTTTTCTCTACTCAACTAGTTTATTCAACTAGCAGGGAAGTTACTGAGTAAGCCATGGAGAGGGAGGATGCTCCGTTTTCCACAGGACAGAGGTGAGGGGACTCATCACACGTGGTCCGTACTAAAGGCACGGGGAGCCAACAAACACTAGTTTTTAGGAGTTGTACACTTAACTCAAGCCAGAATGCTGCAGAGAGACAAGTTCTGTCAGCTACTTTCAGTCAGTTCTGATAGGTTCTGTTGATTCCCTTAATATTAGTTTGAAAATAAAGGATATTTATTTCCAAATTCTTTTAAAACTTAACCTGATGAGATTCATAGCTTCATATTTTTTAAAGGAAAATCATGATTTCATGTCTTTCAAATTTCAACTAATATTGACACTATTTCTCTACCAGAGAAATTGTGACCGCCATTTGTGAGCCACTAACATAATTCAAAGGAAATTGAAAAGTAGCTGCCCTGAATGATGAAATCTATTATTCCAGGAATCACCTTTTCTGTAGAAAATAAATTCCATCTTAAACAAGTGTCAATGACAGAAACAGATTTTTGAAGAAAGAGAATAAGTAAAATAATATGTTAAAGATAATATAACATGAAATAGAAACAGTAAAGACTAACCTTGAAGCTGCAATTACTGTAGGGGTTTACTAATTAATGCTAAAGAGAGTTTGAATTCAAACAAACATAGCAACATCTGAAACAATCACAAATCAAAGCAAGACTCATTGCACACACATACGTAGCTGTAGGAAATGCATGAGTTACTCTTGTGAACATATTTCACAGATATGTAGTAGTATCTCTTGTTCTAAAGTAAAATTTAAAATATGTTACTCGTGTAACCTAGGACCCAGATTCCATTTGAAAAGCTGGTTTCAGTATTAACATATCAGCTTGTCACAAAACATTTCAAAAAACTTCAGAGCTCAGGAAAATCGGACTTGCGGTTAACAGAACGCTCAATGTTGACCCAGCAGAGGGCGCTGGTTTCGCTTTCAGTTCAGCTCTGAATCGCAGCCTGGCATCCCCACCCCAGAAAGGATCCCTTCTAAGGACAGCTTCTGGAAGTGAACACTGCTAAGCACAGTCTGGTTAGAACTTGTAAACATCCTCAAGGATTCTGAATGGAAGGAGATGAGAAGAAATTCCAAATCGTCCAAAGCTCCTGAGATGGTGGTGGGAGACCAGGCAAGAACAGAGCGCGCTCCACCTCCAAATGCAGTCAAGACTTTTACAACAGCGGGGAAGATGAGCCTTTTTTTCCCCTTTTTTATTTAGCCTTTAAACTCTGTGTGAAATTTTCTAAGAAGAAATGCAATTTAAAAACAAAAGGAGAAGGAAAAAGCCAAACAGTCTCTGCTCTCACAAAAAAAAAATGCAAAGTCAAAGCGATCATAGACAGAAGTCTATTTCCCAAGGGCCGAACCTTTTAGTATGGCTCAGGCGCAGCAGAGGAAGTGTCTGCTTTTCTGCTTGTTTGCTAGCTTGCTTGCTTTTCCTGGTGTTATGCTTCTTGTTTGCTAATTTGTTCATTTTTCTATCAAGACTTTTTGACATATAAAAATTTTGAAGTTTTGCTTATTTAGCGTGTGTGTGTGTGTGTGTGTGTGTGTACACGTGTAAGGGGCTGTGTATTTTATGTGTGCCATGCATCTGCGGGAGCCTGTGGAGGCCAGAAGAGGGTATCAGATCTCCCGGCAGTAGAGTCCCAGGTGGTTAGTTGTGAACTGTCCTGTGGGTGCTGGAAACCAGATCCTGTAGATGCTGAACCATCTCTACGGCCCCATACTGTGTTGTTTTATTCTGCGACTCTTTTCACTCTTCCGTTTACCCCTCACTCTTCTTTCAATGTCTAATGAAGCAGTTGATTGGGGATGTTTTTCTGTATTTGTAAAATTAATTTTCTCAGTTTATGAGATGGTAAGTTTCATTATGATGTTTTCATATGTTGCTATACTTTGTTTTTATTCATCCCCCCACTACTGTTCCCCAACCCCCTCCAGTTGTCCTTCCACCTACAAACAGCCTCGCCTCTCTGCTGGAAATCACATGAATACCTTTACTGTCTTTTTTTTCCCTTCCCTTTTTGTGCTCTTATGGTCCCATTTCTACTTTCATAACACACACACATGTCCACACACACACATGCACACATGTCCATATATACACACACACCACACTTTAAATAAAGATTCTGCATATGAAAGAAATCATGGTGTTTGCCTTTCTTAGTCTGTATTTCATCTCACAAATTTCCAGTTCCATTCCTGAAAAGGCCATGTGCTCATTTTTTTTTAAATGGTGGAAAACGTTCTCTACAAACCACATTTTCTTTACTAAGCGATCAGGCAGTGTCTAGACTCAATGACTACACCTACAACACAACCCCTTCATTTAAGGTTCAGGGAACATTGTGGAAGACAAGGAAGACAGAATGAATGAGCCAGAGGACCAGAAAAAAATGGTGTGTGATTGTATCACCTACAGCTGATAGGTGAACTTCCTCCATGATACCCCAACAACTTGGCTGCCTAAATAAGACATGGAAACATACAACATCAATAGACACACTCACTTGGAAGGGGGAGATCTCATGAGGCTGCACCCCTAGAGAAAGAACTATAAGCAATTAAGGAATGAGGAAAGCATATGAAATAATCATTTCCAGGGATGAGCCCCCAATTGATTATCCAGTACCAAGAGGTCAACCTTGAAATCATATATATTTATATATGCAACACTAAACTGACTCAGGAGGGTGCATTTATATATTCAGGCATTTACCTGTACATGTAACAATAACAAAACAAAGGGGTCATGAATTTGAGAGGGATCAAGGGGAAGATGTGGGGACTGGAAGGAGGAAATGGAAAGGGGAAAGATATAGTTGTATTTCAATTAAATATTAAAGCTATTTATGGTATTCTTAAATATTTTATTCTTTGAGAATTTCACACAATGTATTTTGATTCTATTTATCTCTTCTCAACTCTTCTTCATTCCCTCCTTTCTACCAGACCTCCCTACTCACTTAACTTACAGTTTTCTTTTTTGTCCCCGACTCCCCATTGAGTTAAATTTGTGTTGGCCAGTTACTCTTAGGTGAAGGGTCTACCCTAGAGTGTGGTCAACCTGCCAACTGTCACACTGTTAAAGAAAACTTACTGTCCCTTTTCCCAAAAACTGATAAATGTCTACAGATCCTCAGGTAGTGGTTGGGTTTCAAGCCCACCCTCCCTGCTTCATGCTGGATTTTGTCTGGCTTGAGCTTCCTTGGGTTTCATGCATGCTGTACAATGACTCAGAAATCATATGTGCAAGTGCTCTGTTGTGACTCAAAAACATCATTTCTTTGAAGTCATCCTCACCTCTGGCTTTTACAAAAGTCCCATTCCGTCTTCTTTGAAGATATCTGAGCCTTGGGGGAAAGGGTACTATGCATGTTTCACTTAAGGCTGAGGATGCCATAGTTTCTTATTCTACACATGTTGAGCAGTTAAGGATCACCATGTTAGATGTCATTTAATTGAAGACACTTCACCAAAGAGAGCTGAGAGATGCACTGATACATGGGTATTAGCAATAAGTCATTAGGAATGGTTTTAATTCTATGTCCATTTAGCAGAAAAATAGTATTAGGTTCTCTCCCTAGGGTCTATGACCCACCTGATCGTGGGTTTTTGGCCCTATTAACAGTGGCAGATATGGGTTCCAAAGTCATGGAATGGGCGTTAGACCCAAATAAAAAGTGATTGGTTACTCCCATAATTTGGGTGCCACTATTGCTTCAGTGAGCATATCTTCTTGGCATAGTTGTTCATTGTAGCTCACAGGGTTCACGGTTGGGGAAAACAGATTACCTTTGTTCTCTCATAGCATGCATAATACCTTCCAGCAATGTGAGCCTTAGCCAGTGGAGACAAAGCTTCCAGGTAGGTATCAGCTCTATCGCAACACGTTCTATGACTCAAATGTATACACATTCTTTATCTGATCATCTTCTGATGTGCATCTTAGCTACTATATATAGTAGCAGCAATTAGAATAAATGTCATATTCCTCTGTGTTGTCTTTGAGATGCATTTTTGTTGTGAGAACTAGGTTGGCCTCAGCCTCAAAGTTCTGCCTCAGCTGCCCAGGTGTGAGGTTACAGTAAGGCACATCATGCCAAGCTTTAATTTTAATCTTTTTCTTCCTTCTTTCTCCAAATTTTACTCTAATTAGATCATTTTTTCTCTCTTTTGTTTCTTTTTTCTAATTTCTCACTTTAAACATTATCTTTTTTAGTTTTATTTGTGAGTTATTGTTTTTAGAAAATTATATTGGTATCGATTCTTGTATATTGATACAGAGTTAAATTATATTGAATATTGTATGCAAGTATGCTTCTACCTCTGTTTAAAACATTTGTTATGTATTGATATATATATTGTATTGATATATATATATATATACATATATATATTTACCATATTGCAGTGTACATTTCTACCTCTGATTAAGATACTT
>LOJH01002853.1:0-21369 GCA_001685095.1 Ellobius talpinus
GGAGGAGGTGGAAATTTTTTAATAATAATAATAATAAATAAATTTAAAAAAAATTAAAAAAAGAAAAAAGAAAAAAAGATTAATATGACTCAGTAATGATTCCATGGTTCCTTTCTGCTAATGATAAGTATTAAAACAACAACAGGCCCTCCTCCCCCAAAAAACCATTTTACTAAGAATTCTTTATTTACCCCAAGCCTATGCTTTGGTCCAAATTTTTTGTTTTCAAATATTTTAGTGAAAATTTAGAAGGTCACATGGAAAAAAAATAGAAAAAACAAGCCAACAAGCCATACACAAACAGAAGATAATTATGTTCACCTCCAGGAATAAAGACTGCAGTGGGTCATGACGAACTGTACTGAATGGCATGTGAATAAACTGTGTCCCAATTATAAATAGAAAAAACTGGCAATAAAACAACCCACCTTCAGTGACAAGAAACAAAGGCAGCCAGAATCTGAGATGAATCCCTCGAGGTTATAGACAAGGCACTTTCAGATCTGCTGGTCCCCTTTCTTATAAAAGCAGGAGGTAGAGGAGGACCAGGGAATTGAAAAGTAGACTAAATGGGGTAAAATAGGATGGAACTGGAGAGGGATACTATGATACAGACCTAGTTTGGGTGTATCAACCCAGACAAGCTCACTGGCCTTCAACAGGCTGCTAGCAAGAGTCCATGAGGATTGTAAATAAAGCTGCTGGTGATTATTACACCAAGTTTGTTGACTCTCTTTCAGAGTCTTCTCTTATTCAATCTCTTCCTTCTTTCAAATTCACTTTTTCTTCATCTTTATGTGAGTGTATCCCAGAAGGGTATCCTGAATCAAGCCTCTATTCCTTTCTGTCACTAACAGGGACAGCATATTAAATAACAGTCTCCTTCACCTGGACCATGCTTTCTGTCCATAGTTCCCCTGTTCCTCTGGTGTGGGCTCTAGTGTTGTTAAGTGCTGGGTGGTGGTGGTGCACGCCTTCAATCCCAGCACTTGAGAAGCAGGGGCAGGCAGATCTCTGTGAGTTCGAGGCCAGCCTGGTCTACAAGAGCTAGTTCCAAGACAGGCACCAAAGCTACAGAGAAACCCAGTCTCGAAAAACAACAATAATAACAACAACAAAGATTGAGTCTCCTAATACCTTGCTCCATATAAAGCTTATCTGGTAGCCCAGTGTATACTAAAGCACCATGGACTTTCCTTAGTTCTGAATGGCATAAAGGAAAAAGGACCAAAGGATCCTTTGGATCCTGGAGGATAGGGTAACAAAAGCACTACGACTAGAATGAGATACTCCTACAAACAAACCAAATACGACTTTCTTCCTTCTAATCTCAGTACTATCCTTCTTCCAAGAGCTTGTGTAGAGTGAGGGGGTGAAGGGTGACTTTTTCTTGTACTTAACCTATGTGAAGATTGGGGGAAAAAGAACCATTCCTCTCTCAACTGAATATGTAAGGATCCTCCTCCCAGGATGCTGCCCCATTGCAGCCTTCTTTCCCACTATGGTCCATCCCCTTTCCAAAACTATATCTATCCTTCAACCTTCAGTTTCCCAAGCCAAGAACCCCTGTCTTTGTCTAGAGTTTAAAACTCATCCCCTGTACACAGAGGGAAAAGGGGGGATCTTTTTCAAAAGCAGAGGTAAGTAAAGGGGGGTTAAATCTTGTACTAGAAAACATACAAAACATCATTTTAAAATGACTTTTACCATACACAAGGCTTTTCCCTCATTGATTACCTAGTTAACAGCACTAGCCACATCTTGCGCTTTGACTGCTTCTTCCCACCCTTCATAATCCTAACACAGCCTAGACTCGAGTTGTGCTGACCTTTCCAACATTCCTAAGATAACCCACTCCTTTGAAAAAGCTCATGGTCACGATGTTCCTTCTGCTGAGAACACCCTTCCCCCCTGTTATCGTACCAGTCAATTCCTGTCTTTCTTTGTGATTGCGTACATGTTGCTTTCTCTGGGAAACCTGTCCAGACTATGGCATGAAGGATTAATGCCATCCCCCTTAGAGCTCTTGTAATAGTTTTCTTCCTCTTACTACAGAACCATACCCCTTGTGGCAATGCAATGTAGTAAGTAAATGGATAGGAGATTAAGGTAGATTGTCATAGTTGGAGTAGATCCTGCCTCCAATAAGTTATCTGGTGCTAGAATAGACCAAATTCTTAACTCTGTCAGCTTCTCTTTCCTGTTGCTTTTTCAATATGGGGAGAATGAGATAATTCCTATGAAGCCTTTAGAATAGTCAGTCATATTGCAAAATGTAATCAATATTAGACATAAAATTTTATTGTTTTATTGCTACTATATATGTACATGTATGCATATCACACATATATTGTTATTATTGTTATAGCATTGAATAACCTTTGCTTATATCTTGTCTTCTCAACTGGCTTAGATATGTTTTGCATATAGGACACTTGTAGTATTCTCTCTTCATAGTGCCTCATGTAAGCATGGGATCATTAAATATGTGTCAGAAGCAGTATAGAGCAGTAGAAAAAAGCATTGTCACGTGGTAGATTTGGGTTAGGATTTTGACTCTATTCCTGGTTGTCGTATGTGTTTAATCTTCCTAGCATAAGTTTCCTCATCAGAAAAGTAATGGCGACAACAGTAGGTACATACTTCATACAACTGCTTTAAAGATTAAATAAATCAGTATGTGTAAAACTAAGCCAATGATACAGCCTAAATGCTTGTTATTATCAACCCAGTTTCCCTTTGCATCTAGATTAATAAATTCTTGCACCTGGGACTTGGGAGCTAGCTCAGAGGTTTAAGTGCTTACCTCCCAAGTGGGAGGGCCAGCGTTCAGATTCCCGGAAACCATATAAAGGCCAGGTGGTCATGGCAACCTGCCTGTAATTCAAGCCTTGGAAGGCAGAGACAGAAGATCTCTGAGGGAAATTAGCTAAGGAGACTAGCTATATCCATAGCCCTGGCCTTGACTGAGAGACCCTGCCTCAATGAATAAAGTGGAAAAGCAATAGAGGATTCCTGACATATAAACCTTAGGACTTCATATAGGTGTGTGTGCGCACACACACACAGCATGTATACGCACACATGCACACACCACACATGGCCATGGAGAAAGGAAACAAACAAACAAAAATGATCTTGCACTGAATGAGCTCACCGACTATTAAAAAATAAAATCACCTTGGAGTCAAGAGGATCCAGGCTGACCGACTCCAGATCCAGGGGAGAAGATGCGAATCACCTGCCTACTGCTTTGCAGGTCACTCTGAACAGGGACATCATCATCCAGAAGGCAACAGATGCAGCCAGCTGAGTCACTCTAAGAACTTTCCTTACACAAGGACTGCCCTAGCCCCCACTATAGTTCACTGGACTCAGAGCCTTTCATCCTAATTGCCAGGTTTCTACTCTTCCCATAATGGGTAGAAGAGATGGGTGCACAATTACTGAGATGCTTGAGTGTTCTCGGGTCTATCTCTGATTTGACTTCAGTTACTAATTAACTTTCCTTATTTCCATCTCCAGCACACTCCATATTGATGAAGAAAAGACACGTTGAAAGTGTAAACTCCTTCCAGTCTGGATTTAGAGGAGCAATAGCAAAGTCCAGTATAGCACACAGAGTTGAATACCCTAGACCCAAATGGCCTGGGTTGAAAGGTTAGTTCTGTCACTTACCTGCAGTGGGGGAATCACTTAAATTTTCTGTGCATTTGTTTCTCCACCTGTCAAGTAAGGACAGTACAAATATTGATGTAGACTTTGGTAATGATTCAATAAATCACTTAGAAGAGTGTCATATAGTAAGTGTAATGCAAACATTAGCCATTCATATTTTTACATGAATAGAGTCATTGACTGCTTCATGGAGATAAAATTCACATAGCAGAAAACAACAAGATTTGTTCATTTTACAGTATATTGTTTGTTGCATTTAGCATTCTTGTACATTTGTGCAACAATCACCATAATCTAATACTAGAAAATCTTTCTGTTTTGTGTTTGTTTTTGTTTTTTCGAGATGAGGTTTCTCTGTAGCTTTGGTGCCTGTCCTGGTACTAGCTCTTGTAGACAAGGCTGGCCTTGAACTCACAGAGATACGCCTGCCTCTTCCTCCCGAGTGCTGGGATTAAAGGCGTGCACCACCACCGCCCGGCTAGAAGATCTTTATTACTCCAAAAAGGAGCTCTATACATTCTGTTGACCATTCCTATCTCTGTGGTTTTCCAATACCCTGCCAGTACCAAGTAACCACTTTTTGTCTCTGTAGGATTTTCTCTTCTTGGCATTTACATAAATGGACCCACCCAGTAGATGGCCTTTTGTGACGAGCATCTTTTACTTAGCAAAACATTTTAAAAATTCATCCGTATTGCAGTATGTCTCAGAATTTCCCTTTCATGAGTGAAAATACATGTATGCATACATCACATTTTGTTTATCCAATCACAAATTTATTGGCAATTTTGCTGTTTCTAGTTTTATGACTATTGTGAATAATGGCACTATGAATGTACCTTTACAAATTTTTATTGTTTTGAGACTGATTCTCACTGATTATCTTGGAACTTGCTGTGTAGACTATGCTGACCTTGAACTCACAGACATCTGCCTCTACTCTTAGCCAAGGTCTGAGACTAGAGGCATGCACCCCCCCATCCTCTTTACAAGTCTGTATGTGACGATGTGTTTTCAGTTCTTGGGATATATACCCAGGAGTCAAGTTGTTGAATCGTGTGGTAACACAGTGTTTAATGGTTTGAAGGAGTGCCAAATTGTTTTCCAAAGAGACCATACCATTTTAAATTCCACCCAGTTGTGGGAACAAAGGTCACACTTTTTTTATTTCTTCACCAATATGTGTTGTTTTATTTTATTGTTGTCTTTTATTATATCTATCCTGGAGGGTGTGAAGTAGTATCCCGCTGCGGTTTTGATTTGTGTTTCCCTGATGGCTAATGAGGTTGCACGTAACTTATATGTGCTTATTAGCTATTCTCATGTCTCCTTTGGTGAACTGCCTATTCAAATCCTTTGTCTAATTTTCAGTTGAGCTATTTGTCTTTCTATGATTGAGCTTTAATAATTACTGTATTCTGAATACAAGTCCTCTGCAGATACGTTTGTGTATGTTTTGAGCATTGTGTGATTGTCTGCTAACTCTCTTGAAGCTGTTGACTACTAAGTCAAAAGTTACAAGTGCACAGATGATAAAAAGGAAAGACTGTAGTCACAAAGGATCAGATCTAAACAATGGTTAGAAGATATCCTTAGGTACACTCTCTTGCACTACAGCTTTCCTTTTAACCTAAATCCAAAACAGATCTAGCTGCCACTCGGTGCCAGGCACTGTGGGGAAGAAGAGCTTGCCTCTATCCACAAAGAACTCACTAACTCAGAGGGAGAAGATGCAAACATGTGGAACCCTAAATAATTATAACACGTTTAAATAGCAGTTCAAGACCACAATAGAAAAGATGACACAAGGTGATTAATTGCCAAATAAATTGCCCAGAAAATAATTGCTATGGGAACTCAACAGAGAAAGAGAGCACTTGGGACTGGGGTGGTCAGGGAAAACTTTCAGGAGGAGGGATCTAAGCGGTCTGTAATTGACTACAGCCAGGCCTCTGTTAATTACTATTGTAGTCAGGCCTCTGTTAATACAAAACAAAAACTTGGGGAGAAAAAAATATTGACTCTGTTGGAGGTGAGGCTCTTTGATGATTAAATTGATAGTGGTATTTAATTTCAACTTCAGCAGGAATCCTCATTGCCCAACCTTCCCCATGAAGACTTTTGTGGCCCCTCTCTAGTCCAGAGGTGACCAATTAGCAAGGCAACCAGCCACATCTGGCTCCCAGACCCATTTAGTTTGGCCCAATTAAAAGAATAGAATGAGCTGGTTTTTCTTCATAGGCCAGTTTTCATGTGAAATATTTATTTCCAGTTTTTTCTAAAAATGACAGAAAGATCTGGCAAATCTAGGATGGAGCATTCACTCTCCAGAGCCACCGTCAATTTCATTCCTTTTAGAACCTGAGGACTTACTAGCTAGAGACTTCTAGAATCATGGGTCATAAATTGAAAGGTACCCCAAGTGTACATCTGTTTCCATTTCCTGGTTTGGGAAATGTATGGTGTTACTACTCTTAATTTATAGAATAGTAACTAAACCTATGTTCTCTGTTTCTCAGCTCAACATTGTTTTATACTCAATCAAATGCAGCAAAAGATAACAAGTGGTTTGCTTGTCAAATGACTCCATTTGATTTTGCAGGAAAGATTGAGAGCCGGCTATTAAGCAGGTGTGCATCACTGAATTGAACCTTGCTTTCTCTTGACTGTTTTGAGTGATAAAGGGGGAAATAATAGAAATTCTTGGGAAAGAAATTTACATACTGCCCTAAGAGATCTCAGTGACTCAAAAACCTTCAGAAGCCACTGGGGTGCTAGGTAAGCACTGACTGCTATACCCTCCCACAGGGTTTCTAACCTGAAGAGTTAATGTGAGGAGGGTACAAGAGTCTGCATTTCTAACATGGTCTGAGGTGACACACTCTTGGTCTAGGAACTACACTGTCAGAACAGTGACCTTGGATTAACAAGGGAGTTGTCTAAAAAGTAGCTAAGTCGAGACATCTGAGAACCTGTGAGCGCGAAGTATTTTTCAAAGAATGTGGGGAAAGCCTGTGTTGTAGGTAGTAGGGAAATCGGGGACTGGCCAGGAAGCCAGAGGAAATGGTTTCCAGTACTAAGGGTGTCATATCTCCTTAAACCATGTCCGGAGCACAGGAAGTCTGAGCCACATGCTCCTGATTTACTCTAGGAGCGTATCCCCAATTATTCACTAGTGAATCTTCTCTTGGTGTTAATGGGCACTCAGTGGGATAAGAGAAAGTGTTCACAGGGAAAGAAGTAAGAACAATCTAAATTAAAATTGTGGAGTTCTTTGCTGCAGCATGGCTCAAAGTGAATGTAGGACCAATCTCCACAGAAAGAGAGAATGTTTACTATTTTCCTCACTACGCATTCTATTCAGACTTAGTCAGCCAAGCACCCCTTATTAACACGTAAGTAGCTTTTTGCAAAGCATGAAGTAAGAAACCTTGATGCACCCAGAATGCCAAAATACTTTATCAATGGGCAAGGATGCTTATAACAAGGGAGATAGCACTGGGTCACTCCATTCTGTCAAAAAATGACTTGCTCCCTCCCATACACATATATGTGACTAAAACACGTCATTCCATTTTGAATAGTAACATCTAGCCAAAAAGAAAAAAAATCACACAAAACTCATTTCTAAAAATATCTGGAGTTCATCGTGCCCAAAGGGATATTCTGCCTTCCAAGTCAGAAAGGTGAGAAAGCCTTATGCTGAGATTGGAGGAACAGAAAGAAGGGGGTGGGAATAAACGAAGGGAAGAAACAAGAAAGGCAAACATGCCAGGCCATTGGGAGAACAGGCCCGCCCTTTATTTTCCTTCTGGCATTCTAAGGAAGTTGTGTTTCACCGAGGAGGCCTAGTCAGTTTGTTTGCCAGAGTACTGGAAGTGTGTTTTTTACCAAAATTAATCATTTTTCGCTTGAAAGAAATAGAAACTGGAACCAACAGAGAAACACTGTTAAGTTGTCTATTGTCGAAAACCATCCACATTGATATACACATAAATTTCATGGTTTCATTAAACGACTGTTGGAAAAGAAACTGAGTAGGTTTACAATTCAGCGACTACTTTTTGGGTCCCTGGGAGGTGCATAAACGCAGAGGCTTTTCAATGTACAATGAGGTTCCAATATCATTAAAGCCAGTGTAAGTTGAAAATATGTCGGAAACACATTGAAGACAGCCAACCTTCTAAACACCGTAGCCTAGCAACAAAGCACACAGTAGAGTGTCACTTGTTTATTTTCTTGATCACGTGGCTGACTAGGACCTGAGGCACCCTGCTGCCAGTGCCCAGCATGAAACAGAGCATAAATTGCTAGCCCGGGAAAAGATCAGCATTCAAAACTTACAGTGTGGCCTTATTGGATTTGTATCATTTGTGTGCCATTGTAAAGCCTACATTTTGAAAATCAGACCATACTGAATTGGGGAGCATCTGGATTCTCCTAACTCTGATTACCTATTTGATTGCAGAGAATGACAAGAACACCCGTGCTGCATTTAACTAAAAATATTGGAGAAGCAGCAGCAACAACTCAGAACTCTCATTTTTATCTTTCATTTTCAAACCAGATCTCAGGTGGATCTTGACTCTATATGAATGGAATATGGCCAAAGGGGCTCAGGGAACTCTCCACCACTGTAGACCCCAAAATCACACCTGCACCTATATCAGCACCACTGCCACTAGCTCCGAAAGAGAAGACAGCAAATCTGTGCTGTTGCGTTTTTAGGCAATGTTAGGGTTCAGGAGGTGTTGAGACATATTAACTAAACTGTCTGGTTACTCTAGTCGCGCAGCTGATTAAGTCAGTCAAGCAGCATTATCAAGAAGATGAAATTGAAGCCGAGTGTGGAGGCATATTTCTGTAATCCAGCTATTAGGGGACCGAGGCAGGAGGATCACAAGTTTGAGGTCAGCCTGAGCTATATAGTGAGGCAGTGTTCTTAAAAACAGCAAGAGCCAAGAAGAAAGAAAGTGGAATTGATTTTGATCATGAGGGCTTTCAAAACAGGCTTTCAGCATCTCTTTTATAAATCTCTGCAGTATGTCTTTCTTTCTCATGAGAGCTCACTATCTTTTTTATGTTACTTTTTATTTATTCAGTGTGTCTTTCACAACACACATCTTGATCCCATTCCTTTCCCCATCCCTTCACATCTGCCTTCAGCCCCTGCAACCTTCCCTCCCACAATAAAACAAAATTTAAGAGAATAAAAGGAAAAAATTAAAAATCTTGTCATGGAAGCTGCAGTGTGACAGACACAGTGAGTCACACCATAAACACCTTTGTCCACACATCTTTGTTTGCAAGTGTTCATTGCAAAGAATCATTGGTCTGGTCTGAGGCCTCTGGTTTTTAGAACATATCGATGCTGGGCCCTCACTGGGACTCTTGGATAACCTGTTATTGTGCTGTATTGTGGAGATCCTGCAGTTTTGGGTCTGCAAGACCTACCCCTTTACCTGCTCCTGCAGATCAAAGACAGGATGGATGTTGGGGTGGGCAGGGCAAGTCATAAGCCCCATTCTGGACCTGGGCAGCTGCATGGTGGTTCAGCTGGTTCTCCCTGTCCTAACCACCAGGGTGGAGAACTCACTGTCTTTGAGCCTCAGATCAGCCTTGATGGTGAGGAGTGGGTTCCTCTCTCCTGCCACCTTTTTCTTTTCAACCAGAATAGTGGTTATTCAGATGAGCCACGACTTCAAAAGGAGCCCGATTTACTCTGGGATGTAGAATGGAGAGAATCAGTTTTGAAGCTCTTTCTCTCTGCCTATTTCCTCCCGTCTACAATTTGGAGGTATTTTCTATGGCTCTGCAGCTTGAAAAGGTGCGCTGAAAGAGCTGCTCTTCCAGGCTGCCTTTCAGTCCACTGAGCTGTTTGGGGTTTGCTTTGATAAAGCGAAATTCGCTTGTTTTGCTCCTCATTCTGTGACTGTCCACTGACTCAATTCAGAGCCACGATTGAATAAGGTATGAAGAGAGCGTGTGACTGCCACGTGGGCCCTCGGCTGCTGGATTTGTGGGCCAGGCATTTTTTCCCCAACCATTATGCTCAGGACTATCCCATTAGCCTCTGGTGAGCGTGGGTTAATAAGCCTTCACCTAGACTAACCGTTTTCTGCCGAGTGCTACACTGTTGGTTTCTCATGCCCCTTCCTGTGTTCTTTATAATAGGCATGATCCCTCCATCATTGTGGAAGTCTCCTACTGGGGCTTTAGCAATCTTCCATGAAATTTGAAAATATGTAAACGGGCAGAGAGAAGGAGCTTCAAAGTTTAAAGTGAAAGTGATGAGATGAAGGGAAACCACCACACAAGGCATTCTGGGAAAGGGCTCTGTCTCCACCAGAGAGTTGTATTCTGAACAGGAGCCAGAGAGAGGATGCAAGATTTCTATGTGGATGAAAAAGAAATACATCAACCCCTTCACATTAGATACTTAGATATTGACAAGAAGTACTTGGAGCAACAGCCTAGTGACCAAAAGACATCATCTTTTTATTCAACTAGATATTTTGGTAACATGCAGATATAGCTAATTTTTACTCTTGATTTTGTCAAATGCTAAAAAAACCTATAAAAACTTTTATTATGGCCCTCTTCTGGGTTATTATCAATGAATTCTCTGTTCAGAAGGGGAAATAGATCATGTTTCATTTTAAAAGACTGATAATATTGAATTAAAATAAATTTTTATTACAGTATATTTTACATTCTCATGAATCACGAATGAGTTTATTATGATCCACGCTTGAAGACAAGAATGACAAATGAATTCATATTGATTAGACATTTGGAATAACATGTCTAAAAATGACAATGTGATATTGTCAGGCAATTATTCATCTATCATCTTCAAACGTATGTGGAAGAAAATGGCTCCAAAACTCAAAACATAGTAAAAGATTAAGAGCCAAAAATTGTTAAGGAGCTAAAAATCTTACATTAATCCCTTCTTGAGAACTTACACTAAAGTGCCTCTTGAGTATGAATTGAATTGGAAATCTATAGTTAGGGCATTGGATCTGGAATACATAGAAAAGGCTTGTGGTTTAGAGCAAAGTGACTCATTTGGTGCTTCATGACATTTATCATTCAACTCTCAGAGTTTCTGGAAGAGGCCTGAGGCACAAATGGCATTTGAGAATGCAGTATTGATGTTCCTATGTATCTCATGGAATTAAGGCAGCACGGGCTAAAAGTTTTCTTTGTGCCAGAATTGTAGCCAAGTTACACCACTCTAGAAAAGGGTCTTCTTGTAGTCATCAGCTTTTTTTTCTCATTCTACCCTTGGCCTTCTCTTGCATGAGCACTGTTCAGCTCAATTCAGACAATGGGGGAGGGACAAGAAAGCAGATTGGAAGATGAGGGTGCCTGGTTGTCACTTGTCGACTCTTGCACATACACTGGATCATGGTGCATGACCCACTTCACCTCTCTCTGCTTCTGTCTCTCCAGCTGGAAAATGCCATTAGTAAACTGTGGCACCCAGGTTACTTTTGTGACATTTTGCTTAGCCGTTGGGAAGAGCGTGCTAACTCTCTGTAAGTACAGGCAGCATATGCAGAGCAGTTGGGGGGCTATGTGTCATTCAGCTGGTTGCCTGGCAGCCTCAGGCTGTCCCAGGATTATTCTAAGGCCAGATTCTGGGCGGTAGCCGTTGCTGTTTCTCTCTCTCTCTCTCTCTCTCTCTCTCTCTCTCTCTCTCTCTCTCTGTGTGTGTGTGTGTGTCTCTCTCTGTCTCTGTCTCTGTCTCTCTCTCTCAATTTTATAAGAGGACAGAGACTTATTCAGTGAACCAGAACTCATGGTTCTCAACATCCAAAGTGCTGAAATATTGGTTTGTGCTACCATTCCTGGATAGTAGCTGGTATTTTGCATCAAGAACAGTTACAGGGTTAAAGAACCTTTTCAATTCAAGAACCTTTTAGTACAAGGGCTGGAACCTAGGGTCTCTTGCACAATGAGCACTCTACTACTGAGCTATATTCCCCAGCCCTCACGAGATCCTTTTGTGCAACTCTCAGTATGAAGATGTAGCATATGACATGAGAGGTGAGGAACTGTGTGGGGTCTCTTCAGGGCTGCTTTGTTGGAATCATCTGGGAGTATTTAGCAGGGTCACCATTGGCTTTTCTACTAGAGTCTCTTCTAAAATCCTAGGGTGCCCCAACGTCAGAGAAATCCATTTCTGTGGAATTTCTGGCCTTTACAGGTGAATTCTATCTTTTAGCCTAGGACCTATATTAAAGAGGACCCCTTCAAGCCAGATCCTCAGGCCCTGCCTCAAAGACACTTTAGCCCATGTCTCGTTCTCTTTTCACCAAGGCTGAAGATGTGGGCTGTTTCCCTGGTAGAGTGCTGAGGGACCTACCTACTAATTTATTAATCTGCTTAATTAATGCTTACGATTCAGTGAGGGATGGAGCATTGTGCCACACATGTACAGAAGACGACAGGGGGCACAGAGCATGGAGGTGACTCGCTCAGAATCACGAAGTTACTAAAAGGAAGAGTCTGGAGTCAGTTGACAGCTGTTCAACTTTGGCCTCCTGACTGCAGTTACACAAGCCTGTGCAGTTTTGAAAGAAATAACAGGGAAGGTAGGGAGGGGCCAGTTTCCTTGTGATCTAAGGGGGCCTTAGGTCTATCTCCAGGGAAGGAGGTTTGGGTAGGCCTAGGTGAGGCGCTCAGATGCTAGGAATGCGGCCCACACCTGGTTTCCATGGTACCCCTGTGGAGGACTTAAGATCTGCTGAGCTTCTGGCAATAGCAGCAGAGGTCACAGATTTGTCCTTCTATGTAGGGGGTAGTTTCTGTCTGCAGGGCCTAGAAGAGAAGTTACCAGAGAACACTCTGGTCTTCCAAGTAGAAAGAACAGCAGTAGAGAAGGTGAAATAGACACCTCTCTCTCTCTCTCATTTCTCTCTTCCCTTTCCCTCTCCTCTCCTCCTCCTCCTCCCTCTCCCTCTCTCTTTCTCCCTCCTTCCCTCCCTTCCTTTCTGCTCCAGATCTTATTTTGTAATGCAGCTTGGCCTCAAACATTTGATCCTCCTGCCTCAGCCACACGACCTAGCTAAATGCCTTTCTTCCACTTGGGAATCCTGATCCTACGTTTTGTACCTAATCCACCTATTGCTACTGAATCAAAGTTCAAAGCTTCAAATACGTTCATTGTATAAGGGCTTGACTAAATGGAGCTAAATCCAGATCTGTCTCTAAAATATATTCTTTTAAAAGTATTATGAAAAATTGAGATATATGCAAAAGTATTAGAATAGCATTATAAACCCCTAATGTACTCATATTCAACAACTATCAAGATTTTTCATGATAGTTCTAACTACCTCATTTTCTTTTTCTCTTTTTTGACTTGCCTAAATATTTTGAAATAAATCATAGGTACCTCTCATTTAGCCCTAAATGCTCAGCATGCATCTTAAATAAATTGAGCATATTTTCATAAATAATGGTGGTTGTCATTACCCCTAACTATACTAACAAGAATTCCTTTCTAATAATGCTGTTGAGTACCCTATCCTATCTTATTAAGCCCCCATAAAAAGCTGAGCATCTTTTCTTATGCCCAGCTCAGAGCTGGAATTGCAGCTCAATGACGTTTACCGGACATTCACAAAGCACCCTTTTAGGTAAGCAGGGGGCTAGGCTCCCCCTCTCCCTGCTTTACAAAGAGAAATGGAGAGAGAACTATTAAGTGCCTAGCACAAGGTCACACAGTCAATTAGTGGCTGATGAATGGGACTCAAGTACTATGCCTGGCTCTATACAGCCCTAAACACAATTTGCAAGGAAATTAAGTGAAGGGACTCCTGTCCTTAGGATGGTACTGAATGGCTTCTGTTCCTATTGAAGTCATTGCCATTTAGCCTCAAACAAATTCTTTCCCTAGGACAGTCTGATAATGGTCCATTAGGACAGTCTGATTGATAGGAGCTGTTCGGCTCCTATGCTTATTTTCCACCAAAGCCTCAACTTAAAGACAGGACAATGACATCCCCCCCCTTCATGTTCCCCCATCTTCTCTTCTTGTTCTTGGACTGGATTCTGGGGCCCTTGTTTCTCCCCTCTTTTTAGGCCTAGACCTGCTTGGGAGTCTCAGAGCATGCAGAGGCCAGGGCAGACACAAGGAACAGCAAGACTAGCATCACTGCTTTTGTGTTCTCACTCCCTCCCCATTTCCACCATGGCTCCTTAGACCCTACCCCAACCTGAGGTTGACCTCCATTTCTAATTCCCCAGGCCCTTTCTACTCCCCTGATCCCACACCCAAATTTTCTCCCTAAGCATATTGAAAGTCTTGAGTCTTGAAAATTGGCTAGGGGGAGGAAGAGGCCTGAGCCATGGACTACTAGAGGATCCGTTAGCCCAAGTCCAACCCATGATGCAGAACCTGAGAATTTCAGGGGCTCAGGACTCAGAGCAAGGAATTAGCCACATAGGTGATGAACATCTAACTCAGGAAGCAGAATCTCTTGACTAATTCCAGAGAGTGGGGTTCAATGCAGGGACCTGGCAAGCCAAATAGGAGCAGTAGCTTCAGGCAGGGAGTGGCTGCTATCTTGAAAGTCTCTACTGGGTCAGAGTATAGTAACAATAGCCTCATCAGTAACTTCAGAATCACAAAAGAGGCCCAGCCACTGTTAGGGACAGCAAACAAGGTAGAAAAGGAGAGAGAACAATACTTTGCTTTCTCTATTCCTCTTACTTTCTAATGTCTTACCTTTCCCATCCTTTGGCCAAACCCTGGGAATCAGTCAATGCTTCGATAGACATCAGAAAAGAGAAAAGAAATAGATGGGTTTGGAGGGCAAAGGGACCTTGGTATAGCACTGGTCTCCTCTTGCCTCCTTTCACCTCACCTACTAACATATTTGACCATCTCAAGGTTCATCTGGAAATAGTGCTTTTGTTTTAAGCGTGAGCGTGGGGAGTGAAGGGAGAACCTGCTTCCCTGGTTGTCAATGAGCACATCTCATCATCTCGATTCTATTCCAGTTCTCACAGTTCATCCCTTGCTTGCCCCCACCCTAGCACTATAAATAGCAGAGGTCAATAAAGATAGGCCGGCCAGTTTGCTTTCTGGCCACGTGTGATACATTCATTGGCTTAAAGGAGGATCAGACCTTGCCTTCTGGGCTTCTGCTTGGCAGCAAGGTTCTGAGTTGCAATGCTGCCAAACTGGTCAGTCTGCTTGTATCACTGTCTAGCAAAGGTATGTCCTGATTCCTTTGGTGTTCTACAGATTCGAACATGTAGGTAAAGGGAGATGTCCAGAGGGGACACATTAAGGAACCAAATAAAAGAACCAAACTAGGAGCTTTCCTATACTTGTTTTAGTTGCCCTCCACAGTTCCTCAAAGCAATTTCCTTTCTGTCCATTTTAAAACAAGCTTCTAAATTTCAGCATTATTCTAGATCTACAAAACAGTTAGAATGGAAGTACATGTGTCCTTTGTCCAATTTCCCACCTGATGTTAACACATCTGTTGCAAACCATCTTTTAACTACCTTCACAAATGGGGAAACCAGGGCTTAGAGAGGTTAAGCCAAAGGTCACAGAGCTCAGATGCAACTGAAGAAACAAACAAAAATCCGGGTGGATCGTAGTGTGTCCCACGAAGCTGAACTGTCTGCTTTCATCTCCTTGCACAGGAAGTCACTCTCTGAACTCGGAGCCCTTAATCTCAGTTGAGTAGCAAGCATTATTAGAGGGCACTCTTCCCACAGAGCCCTGTAATGCTTGCCCTGAAAGGTACATCTTAGCTCATTTAGTTGAAGGAAGGCAAATTAAGCGTCATTTCCTTTGCCAACTTTAATTGTGCAAGAGAAGCTAATTGGGCCCTAGCAGTGAGAATGACTTGAGCCCCAAGCTTTTGCTTATGAGGAATGAATGTTGCTACTGATTTATTGGGTGTTGAAGAGTGGTGGAATGATGCTATCAATTATCCATCCATCAGCAGATCTCACTTTATAGACAAGGTTTCTTGAGGTACAGAGAGGTGAGAATGTTTTTGCCTTCTTAGTGGGACAGTTAAGAACAGAACTTGGACTCCTGATGCACAATCTTATATTTCCTCTGTGGTAGAATGGGCTGGCGATAGCAATAACAGTCATAACCATAGCTTAATAAGTGTCTACTTCCTGCCAGGCCCTATACTCCGCCTTTTCCACTTTTATGCATTCTTTTAATTCCACTCAACCCTGAAAAGTTGGTAGTTTGGTTCCCTGATTTATTAATGCAGAAGTCTAGGTTCAGTGACATTAAAACAAAAACAAGAACAAAAAACAGAAAAGAAAACAAACTAACAAACCAACCTCTCTCACTAAAAGGTCTGCAGCAAGCAAATGGTAAAGCTGGAATTTAAACTGAAACTGGTCAAATTCCAAGGCTGAAACTCTGGGCTCTCGCTTCTTACAAACACAACCTCGAATTTGACCCCACAGTCTGCAGCAGGTGACTCTGGTCTCACCTACTTAGGTGGGAGTAAATGAAATAAAATCATTTTTGTTTTAATTAATTTTCTCAAAAAGGTTTGCTATCAGGCCCTTACCAAGGTAGAACTGATTTCTTTGGTCTGTTTTGTATGAAATGTGCTCAAAATTATCATGGTAGGAGAGCTGTTGTGAAAGGTGACCTGGCCCACTTTCAAATAAATGATTAATATAACCTCATTGTGAGGATACCCTGCCTTACTGACTCTCTCATATGGGAGGAACAGACAGGCAATTGGTCACACAATAAATTCTATACTAGCTTGGGATCATAGTGTAGGAGGCCTTGGATGAGTCAGAGAAAATCAGAAGATAATTAATGAAGTGAGCATTCCACGGAGTTTAAAAAGAATTGAAAAATATTCATTCTTTAATCCAGGTATAGCTGGCATTATTAGTAAAGGCAATAAGCAATTAGTAGGAAAAGGTAAGTTAATGAGAGAAGTACCACATTTAAAATAAATTTACAGAAATCCAATTTCAAAAGGAAGACATCCTATTCAACTGACTTTCATTGTTGAGAGACATGTTATGTGTATGGCTATGGCCTGTGTATTTGCTAAGATTCTCCACTCTTCCTCCCTTGGAGTGTTCTGAACAGACTGTGTAGTAAAGAACCTCTTATGCCCAGATATGTGTGAAATTTGTAAAACTGCTTCTGAAAAATAGTATGTGTGCTAGTGTATTTATATATTACAATGTATGTAATATGTATATATTATAGTTACTATATAGAGAGATAGACAGATAGGTATAGATATAACATACACATATCAATGTCAAGCTAAATATCCAAGTAACACAGAAGCCTAAATCTATTAGTTATCTACCCATATTTAGCTACAAAAATTGTTCTATATCTAAGAAATATTAGCCAGGGGTAGTGATGGGTTGGCTGAGTAGGTATAGGTCCTTCTGCCAATACTGACAACCTGAGTTTAATCCTTGGAACTCATACGGTGGAAGGAAAGAACTGACTCTGATAATTTGTACACTGACATCTAAACATACACCATGGAGTGCTCTCTGTCTCAACCAATCAACCAATAAATCAATCAATCAACGAGGCATACCAGTTGGGGATATAGCTACATGATAGAGCTCTTTATCTAACACTACTCAAGGCCCTGGACTCAATTCCTAATACTGCTGGAAGAAGATCAGAAAGAGGAACAGGAAAAGGAGGAATGGGGAGAACGGGGAGGAGGAAGAAGAAGATGAAGAAGAATTCAGTTTTGCAGAGGTCCCAGTGTGGCCTTCCCTAATGTAGCAGGCAGTTTCTAGTTGCTCAGTGTCCATGTCATGTGGTTATTATGTTAACTTTTCAGTTTCATCATTCTCTAGGCTCCGAACTGTCACTTAATACTATCGTACCCCTCTACTTCTTTTCCAGCATAATCACTCAACATCCACGGCATCCTGAATTCTAGCCCACGCCATGCTCCATAGAAGCCTGCATGCTTTATTCTCTTTCCCTTTCCTTACACATTCTTTACTCATCTGTTTAAAAATAGCTACTTAATTTTGCACTGCGATAGCAAATATTTTCTCCATGGAGCCTTCTCGGTACTGTTGGGCTCCCATGGCTCTCTCACGTGTCTTGATTATAACTGATTACACTGCTCATCAATAGTTTGTTGGGTTTTGACCATTTGAGTGTGAGTAAATTAGTGTTGCTCTGATACAAGCGGAATCTGTTTCTGTGAAATTTGATCTGTTATGAAAAAGTTTCACTTCCTGCTGCACTCTCTTGTCCTTTCACTTTTTGCTTGGGATGGCATGGCAGGATGGCATGTGTCATGTGTCAGCCCCTTGGTCTCAGAGTTCCCATCCTCTAAGGCCGAGAACCAGTCAATTTCTTTTAATCATTAAATTGCCTGGCTATGACATTGTGTCATAACAGGACAATTTAGACTAAGGAGAGAATTGGAAGTGAGAAGTGAGTCGGTTTCTATACCAAATATCTCTGAAAATGTGCAACTAACGTTGGAATCTAGTAATGAATAGAAAATAGAAGAACTTTGGGGACCAGGCTGGGGGAACTGTAGACTGTCATAAAGGCTGCATTTCTGTACTGGGTATTGCAGCATGTCTGTAATCCCAGCACTCCATTTGGGAGATTGAGGCAGAAGATATCCAAGAATTTAAGGCGATCCTGGGCATACATACTTCCCAGCCAGCATTGTCATACAACCACGCAGACAGCCTCAACCAGGGCAATGCCTGGCATAGCCATGAAGCAAGGCCATTTCAGAGCCCTCGGATTTGTTGAGTTACCACTGTGCAAGTCCTGCCTAGTGTAGATGTAGGCATGTGACCACAACTGCCACAGGGTGTCCAATTTTCTCCTTTGTTCATTTGGCACTGCTGTAACACAATATTATAGACCAGGTAAGCTTGTAATTGACAGAAATTCATTAGCCTTTTTGTTCTAGAGATGGGGAAAAACAAGCAAGCAAGCATGCAGCCAGGACAGTACTGGTCAGGGATCAGAAGAAAAGAACAGTGAGAGTCTTGGTAGCTATGGAGAGTAAGGGCCATAGAAGAGTGACAGTTTTGGTAGATACGGAAATTAAGAGCCATTCTATTGAGATCTTGGGTAGAAATGAGGAATAAGATAACAAGCTGAAGTAAAGGTCATGCTTGTGCAGCTGCAAGGAACATGGATGGATTGTATTCATGCCCAAGGACTTATAATGGGAGGTGGAATTTAAGAACGGTGTACTAGGATATCTGGTGGGAGAAATATATCAGCAGCAAAAAATTCAAGAGCCACAAATTTTTCTTGTGCATGCTTACTTTAAAATGGAAGAAGAGAGGATTGCGGTAAAGACAACATTTATAGCTGCAGGGAAGGGGAGCACAAAGTCTGGGAACCTCTCATCCTGCTCATGGGTGAAATCAAAGTTCTATCTGGGGGAGAGAATCCTCAGCAACTTTTTGTTAGAGGTCAGTGTGACTGAAAGCAAGCTTGGCAGTCTTAGATACGAAGATAGTGAATCCCAAGGACTTGCAGTGATTTTAAAAACAAGTCAGGATCTTGAAGTCAAGCTTTCCAGAATGGTGGTTTTTTTTTTCTTTGCTTTCTTTTTCTTTTTCTGGTCAGCTTGACACAAGTTAAGGTCACCTGGAAAGAGGAGTCCTCCATGAAGAAAATGCCTCCATCGGATCTGCCTGTAGGCAAGTCTATGGGGGCATTTTCTTGATTGATATTTGATGGTGAGCTTAGCCCATGGTGCCACCCCTGCGCAGGTGGCCCTGGGTTGTATAAGAAAGCAGTGTGAGCTTAGGAGAAAGTCAGTAAGCAACATCCCTCCATGACCTCTGCTTCAGTTCCTGCCTTAACTTCTTGTCCTGGCTTCTCTCAGTGATGAGCTGTGACCTGGGATGTGGAAACCAAATAAACCCTTCAAGTCATTTCTGGTGGTGGTGGTGGTTACCACAGCAACAGAAATCAAACTGGGGCAGTCAAGGATACTTTAGCATTTGTTACCTTGAGCTTGCTCCCCACGTTTTAGCATAGCATAGTGAATTCCTCACCTGTGGCTCCAGGGTTCCATAGTTTTTGGTGGTAACAAACAGCAAGACCCTGTGGCTTTCGTATGGTGCTTGACTCGGCAGATGCTCAGAGCACAGGAGCTAAGCTGTGGGACCACAGAGGTCGCCATACGGATTTCCAAGTATGGACTGAAAAAGTTTTAGAGGCAGAGATATAAACCTGTTCCAGGCAGCAGGCCAGAACAGATGGCCCCTGCCAGGGCAATTGCCCAGCGGAGGTGGGGAAAAGGCAATCTTAGAGGCCCCAGATATACTGAGTCACTGGCATACTCAAGTGAGACTCCAGCCACTGCGAGCCGCTGCAATGTGCAGAGCCCGGTGAAAGCAAAAAGGCTGGACTGCCCGATATTTTGGGCACTTAAGCTCTCTAGCATGTTCCTGTGGAGGCACATCGAATGGAAGATTACGCTAAAATCTTCAGATGTAACATTCTCTGCTGGTTTCTTTCTGAACTTGTTTACAGCATTTTTCCCTTTCTTCTTGCTCGTCTGCCCCCCACCCCACCCCCGCTTCGGAATGGGAATGTCTATTCTATGCCTGCTACCCATTGTGCTCTAAAAGCGCTGGATGGGATTGACAAGTGTGGAGACACATAGCTAGTCAGTTAGGAAGCCAGGGCCTGAGCCTCTGATGTTATTCTCCGGTGCCTATGATCTCTCCCTGACACTTCTTCAGTGTCAGCGTGGAGCAGAAAGGGCAGCTCTGGGCAAAACCGTGAAGCAAGTTGAATTTGAATTTGATGTCTTCAGACTGCAAGCGTATCTCAGCCTAGATGCCACAATGTTACCTTGCCCATATGCCACCTCCCCCACAGCGTGCTGGGGATCCATCAGGCAGCCCACCTTCTCTGAGCCTCTCCTTCTCAATTCCTCCAAGACCCTGGAGCTGATCTCTAGGCTATACTGATTTTTGTTTTGTTTTGCTTTGTTATGAAGGGAACTGCTTGTTCCAATCACTTGTATTTCCAGAATACACATTTATATTCATTTGTACTTTCCCAGAAAACATTTTATTTTTTTCAGGACGGGGTTACTCTATGTAGCAGCCCTGGAGGTCCTGTAACTGGTTTTGTAGACAAGGTTGGTTTTGAACTCACAGAGATTCACCTGCCTCTGCCTCCTGAGTGCTGGGATTAAAGGCTGGGCCACCATACCCATCTTGAAAGCATTCTTTAACCCAAGAGTTGGTGCTTCTTGTGAGAGAAGTTTCAGACATGTGCCTCCCAAGAGTTTGTATTAGAAATGCAGACCACAGCCTGCTTAGGTGGATGATTTTATGTCATGGGGGAGGGGCACATGTTGTCTGGGGACTCTGAATTCCTGAGACATACCAAGGAAGACTCTCCCAGCAAAAGCTAAAGCTGCTTCACTCCTTCCTCAGATACTTAAGATGTATACAATCAGATCAGTGCTTGAGCCCGGCTTCTACAATTCAACTGTTGTGTGATTTGCTACAAATTACATGCCTGCGGTGATCCTGTTTCTTCCCTTTTCAAAGAGCTCTTAGAAGCCTGTTGTAGTGACACATGCCAGTAATTCAGAGTGCTGGAGATGCAGAGGCGAGGGGGCTCACCCATTGGCTGGACTACACAGCGAACCCCAGGCCAATCTGGAGTACATG
>LOJH01002853.1:29365-41046 GCA_001685095.1 Ellobius talpinus
CTCTCTCTCTCTCTCACACACACACACACACACACACACACACACATACACACCCCACTCCTGAAAAGAAATGGAAAAATGCCCACTTTTTAAAAAGGATAATCTTTTGGATCCTAGGCCTGTTTTAACTGGGACCACAGGACGAGTCCTTGCAGCTTCCAAAGCCCCCAAGCCCCTCAACTTATCACTTTGAAATAATTCCAGGCAGCCCTATGAAAAGGCCCTTGGGTTGGCAGCTGCCCTATCAGCCACTGAAGTAAAACGACGCCAGATTTCTTTATTTAGACTAGACATGTCCTATTGTGGTACCTCCATAGCGAATCTATCTACTCTCTAACCCCAGACCTCTGTGACCTAAGTTGCCTCAATGTGAAGCAGGGCAACAGAGATCCACAGGTGTCTGCTTTTTTTTAAACAGGTGTCAGTTGTTCTGAGTCACTGAACTCCTAGCTCTTAAGGAGAGTTGCCAGGATCTTATTGCAAAGGGATGACACAATTGCTGCTATGGGGAATCCTGGTGTGGGTCCCATGGGCTGAGCAGGGAATGGCAGAGTTCAAGTGCATCAAGGAATAGAGCTCTAACAACGCTATACATTTGTGTGTCACTGCCATGGGAGTGAGCAATGCGGGCATCTACGGACAGTTCTGACACCACTGATTTGATGACCCCATGCAAAGTTCTTCCCACCCCGGGTGTCACCCTTCTCATGTCTGTGGGGAAGGGTCTATCATTTTGTACTTGGTACTATTTACTGTGGCAACCAGTCCACCATTCAAAAACCAAAGCCCAGCCTTTCTTTATCCTGAAATCATTTCCAGCTATATCAAAAAGAAAAAGGCACTCTTTCCTGCCTGTCATGTGAGAGGCCTTGGGCCAAATCTGCACAGAGAAGGGGGGGATGTGTTTGAGAACAGCTGTAGATATACAAGACCAGTCTCAGAAAAGATCTTAAAAATCATAATTCAGATTATTTTTAGATGCCAAAGGCAAAAACATAAAATAATATTAAATTTTTTTGAAGTACACAGTCCCTACAAATTCATCAAAGAAACACCAGGAGTTGCAGAGAAAAGAGAATGATAAATTGGTTGCATAAAAATTCAACAACTTAAAAATCTATATCTTATAAACAATAACCAATAATCACAAAGTGATGATGCTACTAGTAAAAGGATAAAGGTGTGAGGAATAAGAGAATTTTCGTAGTGATAAAATTGTGCAGAAATTAAGCAACTTCAATAAAACAGCCAAATCAAAAGACAAAGGATCAAGCAGGATGTAGGAACCAGGCTAATCCTTGTGGCCCACTTACGATGGTGTTATAGCCCTTAGACCCATTAGAAATTGAACACACTGTCAATTGAAAATGCAGTGGATACACTTCCCATTCTGAGCATCATTGCTTAGCAACAACTGTGGAGGACCAGTTGTGCCCCTTATTATCATATGCCCAACTGGGGAACCTGCCGTGCTGTCCAGCATTATGACAGAACAGCAGGCTGTGTATCGCTAGCTCAGGAAAAGATTCACATCCCAAATCGGAAGGATGGCTTCTAGGTTTCTGCAGACTGTGTATTGCTCTCTCACTGGACATGTTGAAAATCCTAGTTGAGCCACTGTGACTCAGGTAGTGCCTGCATTTGTGAAGGGCTATTGCAAAATGCGCGCTCTTTTCCTTCGTGCATTGGAAGTGATCTGAAATCGCATTAGGTGATCATTTGCTTGTTTGTTATCAAGTCGGATCAGCTTCACGAAGGGTGAGGTTTCCCTTATTTACTCCTATGTTCCTTGTATTAGAAAAATGCCTGGGGCTTGATAAACGAAGGGATGAATGAGGGCGCTCCTGTGGATTAGCGTAATACTAAGGCATAATCTAGCATGCTCAAAGAGTAGGTACTGGCCAAAACGCTTAAGTCTGTGAACAGGTGCATAAAAAGGAGTAATATTTAATAAACGCAAATTAAGACAGTGTTGAGGTGATTGACATGCCATTTCCATCTTTCAAACAGGCCAAATTCAAAAGGTTGCAGAAGCCTAGGTTTGTGAGGCTATGGTACCAGCAAGTACACCCACGCATGCTTGGTGTATATCTGAATAAGCTTGACTTCTGGGTAGCAGATGGAAATGTCACATTGTCAAAAGGCTCCACGTTAAGTACTGATCACTTAAATATTACCTGTAAACAGCAACAGAGTGGAAAGAACAGAAATGACTTCAGAGAAGATCTGCTGAAACCATTCATAACACATCTGACTAGTGTGTTTGTAAAGCTTTGCTGCGAACCCGTGGAAGGGCTTGGCCTTGAAGCTAGGGAGATGGCTCAGTGGGCAACGTGCCTGCCACACAAGTGCGAGGACCTAAGGCTCACTCCCCAGAGCCAGCAGAAGATGGATGTGGCAGTGCAAGTGCCTGCAAGCTTAGCACAGAGATATGGGAGGCAGGGACCAGAGACCCCCTGGGAGCTCGTGGGCCAGCTAGCCTGCACACAGCAGAAAAAAGACAAACAACAAACAACAAATAACAACAACAACAAAATTAGAGAACGTGTCTCAAGATGGAAGGTGAGGACAGAAACTCCAGGTTGTTCTGTGATTGCCACACATGGGCTGTGGTACACATATGCCCACACATGCTTGAGCTACACCCCTCTCCACACACCTTGGGCTCCATTATCACGCTCCCCTTATGAGCTCTGGTACCAAGGAAGTTTCTGAACACACCTTGAGTTTCTTACCGCTAAAATGTGAAAATTGGCAAAATCTCCATCAAGAAGTTATGAAAAGCAAATGAGATAATGCACACAGGAAATGGTCAGGTAGCCCCTGGTGTAGAACAGCTAATAGTTGCTATCTGTTTCTATTCTAGTTAGACTACAATGACAATGACAACATAGCCCCAAATAAAGAAAAACTTGATCTTTGTACATGAGTATGCAGAGATATGCTTCATGTAGCTTTCTGTTAAAATCACATTGTAGGCTACGATTTTGTTAAGGGCATTGCCTTTTGTTAAGGCCCTTGCTTCTGACAAACAAGCTGCAGGAGATAGATTTTCACCTTAGTGATGATTAGACTCCTTTTGAGACAAGCACTTGTTAGTTTTATAATAAACAAAAGATGTAAAGAGGGGAACAAGATCTCCATTTATAACTGCGAGGACAGTTAATCCCACCAGGCCTCACATCCCCCTGTCCTTGGCTACAGCCCAAGTGCTAAGCCTCCCTGCCCTTTGCGCGTCTTCTTCCCTCCATCCCCCTACTGCTTCATAAACCCATCCATAGCCCTCCCGACTCATTCAATTCCCCATCACTGCCATCTTCCACTCCTCTCAGTGCCCTGTAGAAGTGCCATCCCACAGCCAACAATTCCCTGTCTACTCAGGATAAACTTTTCCACACACAGTCGTCGGGTCTTCCTCCCCTGCTGGAAGTGCTGAAACCTGAGTCGCGCCGCGGAGTTCACGGCTTTGCCGGCAGCGCCCTCTAGTGGCCACTGTCTGCACTTCTCCACTACAGGCACCCTGGGGCTCGGAGGTGGGGTCTGCGCTCCAGCTTCCCCTGTCTGCTTCCAGACTCGTTTAGTCCTCCATCCTCCGCCAAGAACTCCTCCTTCCCATGCCATCTGGCTACAGCACCCTCTTCTCTCTTCTCCTCGTCGGCTCTTCTTGTTGGTCAACCCCCACTCCCACATTCAAGGAAGAGTTCAACATCTGGCTCACTGTCTTCTCCACCCCAAGTCCTGACATCAATCTTGGTGAGTTTAACATCGATGGTCCATGTGCAGGACACACCTCCCTCCTAGCCTTACCATGCTTCATCAGCAGCCAGAACCTCCTCCATCCACATCCTGTCTGCTGACCTCAGAGCTCCTCTCTTTACCTCAGGAGCTTCGCCAGGCTTTTGAAGCTCCTCCATCCATGGTCTCATTCCATCAACCCCTCCTATCTTACTTCCTTCCCTTTTCATCCTCAAAAAAAAACACTGATGATAAGAACAGCAGTGAATATGTATGCGCCCGACACTTAATAAGCTGGTCATGGTGTCATTTCTATATTTTCATGTTGTCTTCACAATAATTGTTTGAGATAGCTACTGTTGTCCTTTGTAAGATGAGATTGCTGGGGTTCAGAGAGCTTGAATGACTTACCTAAAGCCCAACAGCTAGGTTGCAGCAGAAATGAGATTGGTACCTGGGTGTTTTGCCTAACTCCAGGAACATAGACTTCAAGATTTTGCCTATATTGACAACTCCCTCCCCATGCCCATGAGGCAGAATCCAAAGTCTGGATAAATTTAACTGAGTCTCCTCCTCTCCAGAGAAAATGCCATCATTTTGTTGATTAGTCCCACTAGGAAGTCATAGTTTCCAACCTCTGCAGGGCCATCCTCTCATCTAAACAATCCTCATTAACTGTCCTGACGGCAGCATTTTCAAAGTTTCTTCACGGCTCTCCGGGGTCAGATGGGCTGGGCGAATCTTGCCCCAGCCACTTCCACGCTTAGTACCATACCAACCTTTAAGGAAGGTTGAGGAGAAGGGCAGGGGACAAAGGGTGACAGTAGTTTCATGGCTCGAGCGTCTCCAGTGAAAAAGCCTCTGGGTCAGGTGCATTGCCTGCAGCCTTTCTCCCAATCCCCCAGCAGCTCCACAAAGGGCAATGCTGTTGTGATTCTTACTGCACAGAGGGAGGAGATGGAGGCATAGAGAGGCAAGGCACTTGTCCCGGTGACACAGTTTGTAAGTTTAGAGCCCCCTCATCTTGACAGATTCCTGTGGTGAGTCCCCTGTTAACTACTGTCTCCTGTCCTCCAGTCCGGCTTTGAGTATATTGCTGAGACCATCTTCCTAAAATGAGCCTGTGTCTGTGCTCCTGCCTTGCTTCCCATCCTTCCAAAAACATTGCCCAGCCTTCAGAGTGCCCAAGAAACCTTCAATCTTAATGATCTCTTCCTGCTTTCCTTTTTTTTTTACCACACTCACGAACACCTGCCTAGAGCCAGACTCCTTTGGGCTACCCAACAACACCCTGCTCTCCTCTGCCCACCGCCCGCACCATCTCCAGTACCCCTTTCCTGCCTCCCTTAGAAGCGCCTCTTCTCTGCTTTTACATTTTGCATTTACACATCGACTTGAGCATCCTATCATTGCCTGCTGACTTTTCTTCTTTCCTTCAATAAACAGGGAGCAGCTTAAAGGTGGGTCCTGTGCCTTTGTTATCTCAGTCCTCCCCAGGTCATAGCCCAAGAATCTGGTTCAATCCTCATTTGTTGACTGACTGACTGACTGAATGAATGAATGGAGTGAACGAGGGAGGAAAAAGCCCTCGCTTGGAAAGTTTAGTGACATGAGCTGTATGGTATCTGGTTCTTGGCTGGAGCCGCTGCAGTTTTTCCCTATGACTACAGAGCTGTAAAAATATGTCTGCACGTGGATAGAGCCTGGAGGAGAAGTTTCCACACAAATTAAGAGTTGTGTTAGAGTTGGTGAGTTGATGGATGCTTTTTCTCCCTCCCTGTTTGCAAAATGTGCTTTTAGCACCATTTGGCGAATGCTTTGGCAAAGCGGCAGGCAATGTCAAAGTCGATTCTGGGGCTGTCATGGAGGGACCGACAATCAATGTGGATTGATGCCCAGTAGACCCTTCCTGGGTTCTGGGTGCTGTGAGGAGGCAAGTGGGTAGAGGCAGCTGATTCTAATTCAGGCTCACACGTCCAGAAATCTAGCCAATTTTGTTGGATTTGCTGGAATAAAATGAGAACTTTCAAGAATTTTCCAAGCTCCTGGGTTGAGGTATTTTTTTTCTCTCCTAAAGCTGGGCAGCAAACAAAGATGGCTTTTGTTTGCAGTAAAACACTCATTCCTTCACATTTATACTGCGGAGTGACTTCTGCTGTGTGTGTGGGGATGTTGGGGGGTCCGGTCTGCTAAACACAGAAACTTAACTACTTGGTTGGTGCAGAGGTGACCTAAACGCTCCCTATTTCTGGCTTGGGGAGAACATGTTTAGTAATTTCATTGGCAAAATGTTGAGATTGTTCATTTACTGTGGCAGGATTTCTAAAGCTACATGCTGTGAGTTAAGCCAGAAGAAAAGGGGGAAAAACTTGGGGTCAAGGGTAGTGTTCCCCAAGATTCAGAGGAAGAATGCTCTGCTGTTATTGGGCACTTCCTCACTCCACATGGCGCGTCTGCCACTGTGCTCAGGACTGCGGAGATATCTCATTTCAACCCCAGCACAATGTTTCCCAAGAAATTCTCCCTTAGCCCCACGTTAGAGTCTGTGAAACTGAGATTCAGAGAGAGTGACATGGAAATTCTGAGACCAAGATTCAAAGGCAAGCTCAGCTGGCCCTCACTAACCATTTGCCAACCTTGCCTATTAGTCTGCCTGCAGAGGAACCGGGGTATGTATTTATCTTTTAGTTAGCAAACAGTTTAGTGTTTCCCATGTGCTGTGCATATGGCCAGGGCTGTATAAACACTAGTTCATTTAGTTCTTATAGAAAAGCCTGGGAGAAGGTACCATTATTAATACCATGTGAGGTGGGATCACAGAGGCAGAGAGGTTAAGTCACTTGCTAGGTTTCAGGGAAGCTAACATGTGGCAAAGCCAGAGTCCCCATCCAGCCTGCTATGTTCTGGGATCTGGTTCTTAACCTTGACCTTGTGCTGTAGAACATAGGTTCTCCCCCAACCCCCACCTTGTCTAATCATCTCTGGTTCAGAAACAATAAAGACACAATGTCTGAAAACTGTGTCGTTGGCATTTTTGAAGCATTTCCCCCAGTGAAGCCCATCCCAACCACGCATCCCCAGCTCCCCGGCCTGCGTCCAGTGTGGGGATGGGGTAGGGTGGGGGGAAATGCAATCTTTTGTCCTGTAGCAAGACTGGCTCTGAGAGAAGGCTTCTGTGAGTGGGCAGTGGCCTGGGATTTGACTTCTGCTGTTAAGATTTCAGAGCCTAGCCTCTCCAAGCCTCCAGGTCTTAACTCCATGGACTAAGAAGGGGTCTTTCTCCACATAGCTTCATGCATTGAACTTGTGTGATTTTTCAGTGTTAGGGGGAGGAGGGGAAGGCAAGCTTCATCTGTTGCTTGCCAGTTTCCCGAAGGGTGTGTCACCTCTTTGCGTTCAACAGAGACACTAGGATAGTACCCTTCCAGGGTAATTTGCATGAGGCCCCTGGGGAGCAGACTGAGTGTCCTTCCCTTCCCTACCGCACACACCTCTCACTCCCACACCCTCCAAGTGCTGCGGCCACAGCCTCATTCCCTAGAGCCCGAGCTTAGACAATGGCGGCAGCTCAGCTGGAAGGAGGGGGAGTGGAGGGGCAGCAGGCCCAGCCCACCAGCTTGAAAGCTTCATTTGACAGGGGAGGAGGCACATCTGGTTTGGGTTTTCAATTCAATTCAACAATGATTTATTGTAGGTCTGCCAGCTGCAGAGGTTCTGGGCTGAGCTAGGCAGCGGAGATGCGAAGATCAGTAAAATCTTGTCTGTGCCCTTAAAGGAGTTTGCTGGGTTGGAGACAGGCGTGGCCCCATGGACAGTTTTTGTGCAACAGGCTTGCCTTGCGTCCAGTTCATCGTTGAACCCTCCCAGCAGGTTCTGTGATTGGAGGACGGCTTCGCTTTACAAGTTCAGGAAAGTGGGCCTCTGAAAGGAAGTGACTGGCCCAAGGTCACATAGTTAGGAAGTGACCACACCAGCCTTGGAACCTAGATGAGTCTGCTTCTCCAGTTCGCATTCTTAACCATTCCATTCTCCTCCTTCCCAGGAACAATGAGCATGACAAGAAGTGTTCTTCTGTGCTCTGGAGGGCCCGTCTTGGGATGAGAAGGCCGTAGGTGTCATTTCATGGGCCATTCCCAAAAGCCCATTGAGGCTGTTGTGGCATTCTTTTTTTTCCAGAAAACGGATGCTACCTTAGGAAGGGATGGAGCTGGGATCCGAAGCTAGGTTACTCTAGTTCTGCAGGGAAGGACATAGAAGGGAGGAAGGGTGCATAGGGCCCAGCTGGGAGACCTTTACAGAAGAGAGCATTTACCTTTGATGGGTGAATAGGCATTTGTACAGGTAGTGTTGGCACAAAATGACTTCTGGGCAGAAAGAATGTTATGAGCAACAGGTTCAAAGAGTTGACTCCACAGCGGCTTTGTGATTGTCAGGCTGCAGGTTCACCTAACTTGTCCCCAGGCTACCTTTTGTGTAGAAGATACCCCCGGGTATTCCCCAACTCTTTGCCAAGCTGAAGGTTGTGCTCTTCTATTAAGAGCAGGTACTCAACCCAGAAAGGCTTTGCAAAGGATTCACGGCCATGCAACCGGTGAGCAACTGTACACTAGCCTCTCCGTGTGTGCCGAGAAGAGGGAGGAGCACAAAGGAATACTCAGTGTGTGATAGGGCCCCCTGTGGTTGGGGAGACAAGATACACACCCCGGAAACAGCAGCAGCCAGCCTAGGCCGTTCACAATCTGGACTAACTGAGTTTTCCCAACTGTCAGATTTTAAGAAGAGCTGGGAGGTGCCTAGAGGAGGCGGCTTCTCCAAGGGGGTGGGTTTGGGCTACAAGGCGTGGATGCAGAGAAAGGCAGGCAAGCTGAAGACCGGGTGGGGCTACCAGTGTGGCTAGCCTGAAGGGTTCTGGAGAAGTCTCTGCTTCCCAAACTGCTGCAGTCCCCATCTGTGTCTTGACTTTGTGGAGTTTGTTCCAGAAGATGGGACTATATGGGATCAGAGACAGCCCTTGGGAGCTAGGAAACAGGGCTGGGTACCTGATATGCCTGATCCTCCAATTTTCTGCACTTAGCCTCAATTCCTGGCAGCTCCCCCAGCTGCTGAATTGTATGTGTATGTGTGAGCGGTATTTTAAATTAATCAGTGAGTGCTTTCAGCTCATCATAAACATGCTAAAAAGCTTCAGCCAAGGCCTGAGCCCACCCCCGCCCCTTACACACAGGCAGCAGCTGGGGCCACTCGACCCCACACTCTAATGCGCGTTGCCTATGACTCACCACCACCACCAACAACAAAAAAGACTGTATGTTTCAGTCTTCCTGGGTAGCTGTTTCCTAGTTCTGGTGGGAAATCTCAGTCCGAATTTGGAAGGCGAAAGGCCTGAGCCCCGCCCTACTGGCTGAGCAGTCTGCAACATATGGAGCGTCTACTATGTGTGAGGCATTGTGGGTAAGTCCATTAATCTCTCTGGGTTTTCTCAGCTTCAATGTGCGTGCAACCATCTTGCTTGCTTTACGTCCCTGCCAGGGACCTGTAGCTCAGCCACACTGCTCTTTCAGTTTCTGGAACACTCTCAACATTTTTTTCCTGCCCCAGGACCTTTGTGCATACTGCCTCTGCCTAGATTGCCTTTGCTCTTGCTTTTGGCATGGGAGGCTTCATCCTAACCTTTTGTTCTCAGCTTTTTAATATTACTCTGAAGATAAACCTCTTTTTTTTCCTGCGACCACCCTTTAGTGATCCTTGCTCTTTCTTAATATTCCTTTTGTGAGCAAGGCTTCCTCAGTTATTACCTCTCTGGGAATTTATACCTGTTTATGTTTTCTGTTTGTGGTATGTTTCACCTACTGGAATGAAAACACCAAGAGGACAGGGGCCTTGTCTATATGGCTTAGCAATGTGCCCGCTCTCATCTAGAGTGGAGTTTGGCACATAGTAGGCTGACATAAACAAAACCGTCTGGGAAATGTTTTCTCCTTGAGATTCTTGCCAGACATATGGTTGCTGAGGGAAAGATCATGGCAGATCTGTGTCATTCCATATGAAAGAAAAAAAAGTGGGGCTGGAAGGGAGGAGTTTGTTGAAAACAATTCTGTTTTAGAAACCAGTCCTTAAACGAAAGGAAATAAAAAGCATAAAAAGTGAACTTGTTTTTATTGGGTACTTTCTGTGGGCCAGGAATGCTTCTCAGTTTCTACTCAGATTATCTCATTTAATCCTCATAATAACCCAGCTACGTCAGTTCTATTCTTAGCCCCATTTAACAGATGAGGGAATTGAGGCTCGGAGAGGAGAAGCAAAGTGCCTAAGGCCACGTAGTTATGGAGAGACAGAACCAAAAGCTGCAATCTAGGCAGCCAGAGCAGTGCATGAATTAAGCTGGCCACACCACTCGCAGCCCCCGCACCACCCTCGAGATTGCATCTCCCACAGCATGAGCAAGGGCCCTTCTCTTCCTCCTGTGGTGGGGAGAACACCCAGGTCCTTGTGCACACTGGGTGGGCATGCGGTGTGTGTACTGCCAAGCTGCCTCTTGTCTTTGAATGTAAAGTTTTTACCTGTCGGTCCTTCCCTTTGAACTTGGAGTTTCTCGGGTAAAAAGTAACCGAGACTTCTTCCCGTTCCCCTGAACTTGCTTCAGAATAGGTTCCGTCAATATTTGCAGACTGAATGAACTCATGAGAGAGAGAGAGAGTGGGTCTCTGTGGCCTTCTTTTCTTCTGGCTGCAGCCTTCTGGGCTCCTGTTTATTTCCCCAGTGAAGGGTAGTACTGGGGACCAGAGCGGTCTGGTGGAAGGAGTCTCTCTGACCACAGGGTACAAGGGCTGCTAGTTCTGACTGGGAGAATCTGTGTTTGAAGAGCACAGTGTCTGATCCAAAGGATTTCATTTTGTCGTCAGTCTAAAAAGTGGCTGGACCTGTTCAAGACTTAAACAAACTTTCAGTGTTCAAATCCTATCTCAAATCCTTTGCAAAACGAGGCAGGGTGTGGGGAGCCAGAGAGAGGGGGAGGAATAAATAAACAAATACCCACAAACCAGTTCACTTTTTAAACAGAATTTGCTTCAATCAGTGCTGTGCCACCATCATTAGAACAAGCGGGAACTCTCATACTGAATGGTTTTATTTTTCCCCCCGTTGACCAGATGAATGGTAAGAGTTTTGGCTGGGGAGGCAGGCTTCCAATCCCAGCACACACTTAGCTGCCCTACTGTGCCCCATCCATCACTCGCAAGGCCCTGCACGACCCACCCAGTCGTCATATCTGCTGCTCCGGCTCTCAGAAATAATTGGGTCATTGTTTTATAGCACTACTGAGAGGGCTGCGAGCCTGTTAGGATTATGTCACTGATATTTTTGTGAAAAGGCAATCATGATATGCTGTTCATTGAACACAGCTGGGAATGCAACTGTGTTATTATTTGAGGTCCTCCACCAGGCCCTTGGACTTTGCTAAACAGCCCAGCCACTGTAAATGGATCTCTACAAAGTTCGTATGCCACCTTTGCCATACCTCCTCATGCTTCAAAAGCCCAAGCTGGATGGAACTTTGTCCGTGTACTTGGACCTACTTTTATGCCCATGAGCCCAAATTCCTGAAAGTAAGGGATACTTGCTTTTCGTGGGCATAGGAGCCAAGCACTCTAGTGGCAGGAGGCTGGAAGCCAGTGTTGTTTGTCCTCAGACTGTTGATTGGTGCCAAGGACAGTGCTGGCTCAAGAACATATTGTTGATGATGTCTGTGGGACAAGATTCAACAGATAGGTCATGCATCAGGGTTCAGCTGAGACTTTCATTGTGTGCTAGTGTCGGCAGAGCCTGGGCCTTAGCTGTAGTAACTGTGAAAGTTGAGCAGGACTCTTCATGACGGACAGTCAAGAATATTTGTGCTTTGGGGCTGGAGAGATGGCTCAGTGGTTAAGAGCACTGCCTGCTCTTCCAAA
>LOJH01002854.1:9204-29330 GCA_001685095.1 Ellobius talpinus
AACCAGACAGGAAGTAGAGGCGGGGCGATGAGAACAGGAGAATGCTGGAGAGGAAGCCCATTCCTCCAGTCCAGCCCAGACCACCTAAGAGACAACATGTGACCTGCCTGGCTGAAAAAGGTACTGAGCCACATGGCTAACATAGATCAGAATAATGGGTTAATATAAGCTACAAGAGCTAATAAGAGGACTGAGCTAATGGGCCAATCAGTTTTATATAACTTATGGAGATCTCTGTGTGATTTTCTTTGGGACTTGCTGGCTGTGGGGTACCTGGGCGGGACAGAAACCTCAACAAGCTGGCCCTCATGCTACAGTTGTCCTGTGAGTTCTACAGGCACTCTGTGATATGTGTGTCCACAGTCATATGGATGAACATGAGTACACACAAATACATACACAGAAAGTACAGTGCTCTCTCTCTCTCTCTCTCTCTCTCTCGTAAAAGGTATCCATTTGTCTATCTTCTCAACTGTTTACCACAGTTAAGGATTACACGATGTCTTATCTTGAAAGCTGATTACTACAACTTCCTTTGTGGATGCTTAACTCCAGAGGTCTCCACAATGATGTTTGTAGTATCTTTTAAAAATGTAAGACTCATCTTGTCCTCTTCCCTGCCAAAACTCCTTTACTGAGCCTTCATTTTCAGGAGCTGGCTTTTGGGAGTATGCCCAGCAGCTTCTCTGTTACTGCTGTTGTCATTTCCCCATACTGCCCCTGTCACGCTCATCGCCTGCTTTCTCCATTATACCTCATGCTTTCTTGATTCTGTGCCTGAAGCCTGCCTGTAGTGTTCTTCCTCAGATCTTTGTCTACTGAGCACGCATTTACCCTTAAGTACTGGCCTGTCATTTTTTGTGGTCTTCTCTAGGTCCTTCTCAATCAAGGTAATTGATCCAGCTGAGTGTTATGTTCCAAGAGTATATGGCAATGGCATTCTTGATGCTTATTAGGTGTCATTTGCATACCATATTTATTTAATGAATGAACAAAAGGGGGAAGAAAATTAATACTTGGAAGTATTATGCACCAAGAGCTACGTAGACACTGCCCCAATAAAGTCATTTACCCCTTACAACACTTGTGTAAGGATATTACAGCCTCCTTAATAGACAGCCAAATGAAGACTTTAAGATATCACACCACTCATTTAAGATCACATAGATAGCAACAAGAAATCAAATTACAGAATTTTCATCTTTGTCTTATATGTGTCACATGGGTTCTGTAACAAATACTATAAAACAAATAAACATTGTTAAATGAAGACATAAAATATGACAATGACAGCCATAAATAATAGAATCTATTGCCACAACAAACTATGTAACCTATGGGAAAGAGGTAGTGAGCCCCTTAGTTATTTTTCTTCTTTTAAGATGGTAAGTACAACATTCCAATATTATACTTAACATAGTTACTTACTTTTATCTGTAGCCTCCAGTAAAATACAAGCTTCACTAGACTATGCACACTGATTACTGACATAACACAAAGCTAATAGTAATGCTTTGCAAGGACAAAGTCTTTATAACATTCAATGAGTGATCAGTGACACAATTTTCAAACCCTTTAAATAAAGCCTCATGCTAATGACTTTGGGGCTACTTTTCAGAACATCCTACCGTTCAACTTGACTTTTCTTACATTAAATCAAAGAATAACGTCAAAATTGAAGAACAAGTTTATCAAAATAAGGACTGTTCATCACTGGAAAGGACTCTCAAGGGGAGCTGAACACAGTGTCTGGGGCTGTACTCCTGCTGAGTGAATGCAATCAGAACTTCTTTAGTTAGATATGGGATGTGATCCACAAAACAGCAATGGTAAAACTTCTATGGAATCACTATATATTGTCACTCAATAGAAGTGAGAAGGAGACAGCAAGTTTAGTCAGGGTGACACAGCAGAGACTTAAGGCAGATATGACCAAGAAATAGGACCATTGGTAGAGGTGGGAGTATACTTACAAGGAGGCAATCAGGTTTGATCTAGAGAAGTCTGGGAAGTGTGCAGAACCCAGGTACAGAAAATGGGAAGAAAGGAAAGATGGGGATTCAGAAAAGGAGCAGGAGGCATGGCAAAGCAGAGTTTGCTTCTAAAGATCTTTGCAGTTCCCTGCAGTGAGACGAAACTAAATGCAAGTCCACCTGGCCCTCAAATCTGTGCCTTCTCTATCTCAGTTTATGTCTGGACAGTTGCTGCCTGCACGCTGTCCTCATCCTTCCAGTCTTGGCAGTAGCAGTTCAAACTCCACAGTGTCAGTAGACTGATTTTTCCTCCACAGAACTGTCTAGCTTTCTGTTTCTACTTGTCCTCTTTACTAGGTCAGTATGCAACAGAGTGTTCTTATCATGACATTTAAGACTTTTGTATTGACCTCTCCAATTTCATCTCCCATCATCTTCATATTTCCTAGGATATGTTCCTTGTTTCCATGGCTCATACCTTACAAATCTACCGTCACAATACAGAGATGCTGCTGTACTTCATACTCCTCTGTTAGGGCATGTGGTGAGCCTGTTTATTCCAGGTACCATCCTAATGATCTTTCACTGTAAGCTAAAATGCCTCTGCTTTGGTAAGTTTTGGTTTTCCTGATTTTGGTGGCTTGAATGATAAATATCAACCACAAGCTCATGTATTTGATGACCCAGCTCCTAGGTTATGGGGCTGTTTGGGAAAGTTGTGGAACCTTTAGGAGTGAGAACACTGTTGGGGAAATTCATCACTGCAGGCAGGCTCTGAAGGTTGATAGCCTTGCCCCACTTCCTGTTACCTTTGCTTCCCATGTGTGGATGAAAACGTGATCACTCAGCTTTTTGCTCCTGCTGCTCTCCATTGTCTTCCTTACCAGGATGGATTCTATCCTTCTGGGACCAAAAACTAATATACAATTTGTTTCTTTAAGTTTGCTTCTGCCAACATTTTATAATAGCCACAGAAAATGAATGAATAGAATATACTGATTCATTATAAATAGTAGTTACATGCTTATTTCTTCTTCATTCTTCTGGAACAGCGAATAAGTTTTGTTTTGTTTATCTCTCCTATCTCTAGCATGTGGAAGTAATGAGTGCAGAGACTGTCCAGGTCACTGTAATATGAAGCATGATGCTTGGATCAATCATCATTAAAACAAGTGTGTTCCTTAAACCAACATAGCGTGTTCCTTAAACCAACAAAGTGTGTTCCTTAAGCCAACATAGTGTGTTCCTTAAACCAACTGAATTAGCATCACTCAGAAACTTCTTCAAAATGCTAATTTTTAGGTTGCATCCTGGATCTCAGAGGTCTGAAATACCAAGAGAGGCATCCAGCCTTCCAAGCAGTCACAGTGCATGCTGGTCTGAGAGCTCCTGCACAAAGTGTTAATAAATCAAAGAAGATTTCGACCTGTGAAAGGCCTCCCAGAGGATGGAGTGAGTGGACTGGGCTTGGTAGATAGATATAAGAAAACTTTCATGCTGAGAAATAAGAGGAAACAGTTTTCTAGAGAGAGGAAGACACAAGAACAAAGGCGAGGAAGTAGCAAGCTCTTGTGGGTTTCCAGACTGTCAGCTGGGCCATGTTGCCTGGAGTCTAGAAAGAGTAAAGGAAAGCAAAGGGAAATGAACTTATCCCTCCGTAGTCCCAAAGCTCCCACATAGAAGGGGCTATGTTTGATTCAGCTAAATGTCTGGCCCAGGGCAAGGGCGCTGTGAATGTTTGATGAATGATTGATCGAAGGCAGCTCAATTGAAGAATGTCAGAGAAGTAGATTTTCTGCAAGCTCAGCTATATCATGTAATTGTTCCTGGAAAAGTGCAGAAAATGGTTCCATGGCAGTCAGAACATAAACTTTCCCATCTGGCTCCATCTAGTGTCCTGATGGGCAGGTTTCTGATCTAGGACATGTCTAGCCACATAAGAAACATCCTCTAACTCTGACTGTTTTGTTGCAGGGATAGGGATGCATGGGAGAGGGGGCAGCTGGGATACTTCAGCCCCAGCTTACTTCTGACTGTGCTTTGAAACTCATTGTTAAGTCTGAATTCTCTCAGTGAATTTTCATTTGGTTCTTCCATTTAAATTTCCTGTAGCTATGTATGTGTGTGTGTGTACATGTGTGTGTGCGTGCACATATGTACATGTGTGCATGCATGCACAGGAGCACATTTCATGTCTTCGATTTTTTCCTATCCAAAGGAAACCTGAAGTAATGACAGACAAACCTTGCAAAAGCCACTTTCAGAAGGTTGTGTGCATAGACTCTGAATTCCCATGTCAGGGTATTTGTAACAGTTTGGGGCCATGTTCTGTTGCCTCCACCAGGGGGTACCCCAGCCTCTAAAACAGCATGAAACCCAGAACTTAGCGGGTGGTGGGCTCTTTAAAGATAAATAGTAAGTTATCAGTGCTTTTGAAAGGGACTGAATGAATGCTAGCTTAAGGGAGTAATCAGAGACTCAAACACGTGTGTGTTCCCTAAACATAATAATAAAAAATAGAAAATTATGTAAATGTTGAATGAGATAGAAAGATGACATAAATAGTCACATCCAGATTATGGAATATTGTGGAACTCCTAAATATACACATTTTTGGAGACTATTTAGGAGCACAGGGAAATGATGATGCTAAAATAATATAGTATGATACCCATTTTATTGAAAATGTATAGTGATAAAAGAAGAGTTTAATAAACATACAGAGTTTGTGGAATTAGCAGCAGTGAAACTTCTACCTCTATAGAATTTTATAATGACTATATAAAATATAATATTGATGTAAAATGTCAGCAGTAGTCAAGGAGAAAGTCAGAATATAGAAACCGTCAATTTTGAGACATGTAATTGAACAGGAAGGTTGTGATTCTAGTAGTTCTGAAAGGTGAATTTTGTTAAAATCACCTGGTAGAAGCCAGGTCAGGTGGGCATTGTTGACCAAAAGGATGCATGTTTGGTATTTTAATAATATTTCTTATTTTAAAAACAATTAATTCAAATTAACTTGTACTCTGTTAGGCAATCTAGTTTCCAATCAAAGGGGAACCTGTGGCATGACAGATAAGCTGCTGATAGTTAACTGGTTAAATTCAGAGTAGAAAATCCCACATTCTTGGTAATGCCTATTCTTAAGGAGACACCCAGGAAACACATTATTTACACAATGCCTACATTATCCAGGGTGCTTGCATACAAAGCTTACAAACGCCCATGTTCCAGGCCCAATGAATAGTTGGATCCTTCAGCTTAAAGGGCAGCTTATCTTTCTCAGGCCATTTCATCGAACCCTCACAATGACTTGAAGATACAGGTGCTCTTAGTGGATTTGCAAAGAAGAAAAAGCAGAGCTCAGAAAGGGGCTGCGACTTCCCCAAGGCCATATACCTAGCAGGCAAAAAGGGACACCTGGTTCAAATGGGTATTTGTCCACTTGTAAATTCTGGCATTTCCAATGACAGTTCTTTTCATTTCTACGGAGGTCACTCCGGGGTGGGGGCAGTTAAAAGGGAAAAGGAGGGGACGGAGTGAGCAAAGCCCCAGAAAGCACTGTGACCCATCTCCTGCTTGGCACTGGAGTGACCTTGAAGTTGAAAGGGACAAAGGAGCCGACTCCCCTGATGTTTTCTGATGAGTCAAGGGGAGAGGCAGCTCTCAGGAACAGCTGGCCTTTCTCCAGCAGCAGGGCCTGGGAGATAAACAGATCAATGCGGACACTCGCCTCTACCTAATGAGCTAATGGAGCAGCCGGAACACTGCCTTATTGGATTGCTGGTCATGCTGACAGTGCCTAGAGTGAAGCAGGCCTACCACATGGGTAGGAAACCCATTTCCTACTCTGCAGATGTCCAGGCACTTGGAATAAAATCTACAACTAACTTGTTCCCTTGTTTGCTATCCATTTGTTCATGTGTGTTTTCCTTCATTCTCCCACGACAATGTTGAAATTTGGTAAAACGATGTCAATAACCTTGTTCCACTGAGAATAGAATGCCACAGACAAAGGATACAGTGCAAGAAGCAAACACACACCTAGTGGAATGGAATGAAGCCTGCCTGAATTCCCCCAAATTCATATATTAAAATTCTAACCTCCAATGGGATGGAATTAGGAAGTGGAATTTTGAGAGGTAATTGGTTCACAAAGGCCAAGTCCTCCAAAATGAGAGTGCTAGCTCTAGGAAAAACAGGCCCCAAGGAGCTAGTTAGAAGAACAAGGAAATAAGATGATGCACCCAACCATAGTCTGTGGTCTGGACCAGGGTCTGACCATGCTGGCACCTGATCTTAAAGGCCCAGCCTCTATGTTTGTGAGAAATACATTTCTGTTATTCATTCGTCACTCAGTCTGTGGTATTTTTCCAATAGACCAAAATAAGACTCCAACTCAGAGTCTTTGCCTTTGGGACTTCATGGTCTCTGGCTATCAGCATTGCCTTGTTTCTCTCTGAATCTGTTTGCCATGTGAGTCACACAAAGAGTGGAGTGACTGAGGGAGAGGGTATTTTTTATGACATACAGCCAACCAAACAAGTAGCTAAAATGACATCAAAGGTTCTACTTAGCTACTGATTCCTTGGTTCTACTTCTACATACTTGCTAATGATAGTATTGACAATTTTCATAATAATAAATATGTATTGAGCAGCTACTTGCTAAGAGACAAACACGGGCCAAGCAATCTTCCTGTAACCAAGCAGAGAAAGTATTATCTCCCTCATTTCACACAAGTGTAAACTAAGACTTAGAGTTGTGTTGTTGAAAGTCCCTAGCAAGATACCAGCAGACGCAAGAACCTGGGGCCTTTCCCCCTTCTCCAAAAAAATTAACTCTGTTGGCAAGGCTTACTTTATGTTTTGGTTTCCCTCAGCAACTTTTCTTCCTTTGTAACTGACACAGAGGCCAATTGTTGCTCGTCAGTAATCTTCAACCCCTCCATTTCTATCTCTTGTCAGCACTTGCAGTGGAAGTCCCCCTGTTCCACTGCTGTTAGTGTGTGGCCCGCAACCCTGTCAGAGGCTGCCAGATAGTCGGTCTCGTTGAGTCAGGCCGTAGTTGCTTTTTGCTCTTGAATTGAGTTATTCAGAGAATGTGCGGGCTGCTGCTAGGCTTAGATGTGGCAAAAAACAAGGCTTCTTCCTGCTGGCACTGTGGCCTCTTCTGAGTGACCAGAAAAGGCTCTCTGGGGCTGGAGGGGCAAGAATCTTTCCCAGCCCCTTTATCTGAATATTCAGATCCACTGTTTCCTGTGTCGACACAAGAAAGTCAAAGAACTGGGCAATTTTCATATTAGAAGGAAGCCTGCAGGGCAGGGTCTTCATCCCAAGGCTGAAGAAACACACACACACACACACACACACACACACACACACACACTTTCTCATTTTTTTCTGAGGAATCTTCAGAGGGGATTTTGATCTAAAACTACCTTTGGTAATGGACTATCTCAGTAGTCTGCAAATTCTTTAAACCATGGACCCTTCTGTTTTGACTGAACTTCAGGGTCTGACTAAAGCCCAGTGATCTCTCCCTGAATGTACATTGTTTGAAGCATGGAATCCATCTCCCTCTCAATGGAGAAATATTTCCCAAGATCCTTTTATGTGGAGCTTTGGTAAGAATGGCAGCAAGGCACCACTGGAGTCCACAGAGCTCACAGACCTTCAATGTGTAGGTCAAAGAAAGAAAATCAGTCCTTTACACATGAATTCGGTTAGTGTTTCTCAGCAACAGCAATGATGACATTTTGGACAGATAATTACTCATTGTAGGAAGTTGTCTTGTGTTTAATAGTGTCTACGGCATCTCCCCACTAGATGCCAAGTAATATTCTCCCTTTAATCTTAATAATCAAAGACATCTTCGGACATTGCCAAATGTTCCCTGAGGTAGAAAGAGAAGGACAAAACTCATCCCCAGTTGAAAGCAACTAGGCTAGTTAGCACAAGGGAACAATGGAAGTGACCCTACGAGGTCAGGCAAAGTTCAAGTCCAGTAAGCCATGAGGAGAAGTGTTACGAGAACACCCAGAGAAGTCCCCTTGCACTCCAAGCAATCAATACAGTTGGAGAAACTTTCACTTCCCAGAAAGAGGATGAGAGGATGGTGACGGGAAGAGATTGCTCAGGGTGATGATGAGAACCAAACCCAGTGGGCATGCGGGGAGGAGGGGAGACACACGGATGGACAGACTCCAGAGAGATGACTGCCTGGCCCAGACAGGCACATGCCATTGCTTTCCATCCTGTGCTGTCCTAAAGAGTTGCTGGCCAGAAGCTACAGGAAGAATCTCCTACACCAAGCTAGAACCACGGATACCAGTCCTCACAGGTGCTAATCTAGAACAAGAGCAAAATCCTTCTCTCTACTGAGTCTTTGCCTTTTAAATCTGTAACGAGAATAGAGTGGAGATCGGTTTTAGCAGTGATACTTCAGTTCTTTCTAGTTCTCAGAATTCTGCTTAATATCTTTTCTTTTTCTTTCTTCTTTTTTCGTGACAATCCTAGAAAAAGCAAAGCCAATCCAGGTCAATAATCTTTGGCCTTCTGCTCCATGTCAGAAATTCGACTTCCTCGGGTAGATGCCAAAGGGAAATGGAAAAGGAGGCCACACACCTATCCTTATAATGATGATGACGGAGACTGGCATTCGTATGACGCTTTGTCATTTGTAAAATACCTTCATGTGCTCATATGCTCATGATCGCTGTTCAGAAAGACTGACTAAGTGCCTTCCCAAGGTCACTTCAGCCCTGCCTGGTTTCACACTGCTTGCAGTCTGGGGTATACACAGATGTCTGGGCGTCACTAAACATGCTGGAGACCGCCTCTAAGAATCCTAGACAGGGTGTAAAGGCCAAGTGCCAGAGACACCTGAGTTAGTAAGGAGAAAAGAGTCAGCTTTTTGGAGGCTGTTGACGGTGGTGGTGGCAACTGAACAGGCTGAATGAGTCCCGAGTCACGCGCTTTGAAAAGAGTTGGGGAAAAATAGGAAAAAAAAATCTTCCCACTGTTTGCCTGCCAAGGCGCTGTGCTGGGACATGGGTATGGACACTGCTTAAGGCTTAATTCTATTGATTACACATTCCATTTTCCAAAGTGCCATTTGCTTGAAGGAGCAGGTGGTGTTTTCGGCATCCATTTAGCTGATGTATTAGCCATGTGGCTCAGCGCATCAGCAGGCTCGAGTCATCAATTTACGGTGAGATGACAGAGGGAATCACTCACGGCAGGACTGTAGTAGGGAGACGGGGAGGGGACACGGGATACAGAGGAAGGCATGAAAACACTGGGATAGTGGCTCTGACTGGCTGTGCCGAAGCGCAAGACACATGGGCCAATGTACTGTTTTTGTTAAAAACTGCAAACACACCCAGGCTAACTGTGAATTAGGGGCTGTTTGGGGAACGGAAGAGATAAAGGGGAGTTTTAAGAACTTGAATCTAGAGGAATTCAGTTTAGTAGAGAAGACAGACATAAACAATTAATGACAATGACATCATACACAGACTATAAGACAGGGACATAGTAGGCAACAGAAAGGTATTTTAAAATTCTTTAACTGTAGTTCAAAGCCCAGCTTCATTATTTACTAGATACATGGTTGTAAACAAAATCAGACTGGAAGCTCCTAAAAGATAGTCACTTTGTCCTACATCCTTCCGAATGCTTGCTCTTCTACTCTAGAGGATGGCATCACCATCATCATCATCATCACCATCATCATCATCATCACCATCATCATCATCANNNNCATCATCATCATCATCACCATCATCATCATCATCACCATCATCATCATCATCATCATCATCATCATCATCGTCACCGAAGGCTATACGCGGTACAATTACAACAATAACAAAAGCCAGTAACAACACAGTAACATTTAGCACAGTTCCTTATCGATGGTAGCAGTTTCACCTACTACTGTTTAATTATAATCTGAAAACATTAAATGGAAAATACCAGAAATAAATATGAAAGTTTGAATTGCATACTGTTTTGGGGCATTGGGATGAAGCCTGTCATCACCTTGTCCATCTAACATGAATTGTGAATCATCTCATTGTTCAGTGTATATACCTATGCATGTTACTTATATGTGGTAGTTGTCAACTTGACAAAATCAAGAAAAATATCTCAATGAGAGACTGTCTAGTCAGGGTAGACTGTGGGCATGTTGGTGAGTATCCTGATTATTTAATTCAGGAGGGAAGACCTGCCTACTGTGGGTGGTACCATTCCCTAGGCAGAGGGTCCTGAACCATGTAAAGTGAAGAAGGTGATTTGAGTGTAAGCGCACACACATTAATTCATTGCCCCCATGATGTGGTGTGAGCAACAGCTTCAAGCTTCTGCAGCATTGTCCTCCCCGCCCTGATGAGCTGTAATCTGGAATTGTCAGTCAAGCAAGCCCCTTCTCCCCTGAGGTGCTTCTGTTATAGTAACAGAAAGCAAAGATACCACCTATTTGTCATTTTGTCACTTACATATCAACTGTTGTGATAACACATTGTTGGTGTTTATTTACCTTATGTTACTTAGCAATCATTCTAAAGCACAAGAATAATGAATTTGTACAGTTATTGATATAACTGTTCTTTTTTGTTATTACTTACTGTTGTTTATCTCTTACTGTGACTAAATTATACATTAAATTTTTACCTTAAACTATATATGCGTAGAAGGAAGTGTTCTATACACACAGTCCCATATTAGTGAAGGTTCCAAGGATCCAATAGAACCTTGTAATATATCCTTCAGGACCAGGGGGATCATAATATATAGAAAGTAGAGTATATTATAAACCATACTTGCTATGTACCAGCTATTACTTAAGAGATACATGCCTTTAATCTTTAGTACAAGCCTAGGAACAGTGCTATGGTTTGAATATGAGATGTACTCCCTAGGCACATGTGTTGTTGGATAGTCAGTTCCTGACTGGAGATGTTGTTTTGGGAGATTCTAAAAACTTATGGAGTTGGGGTTTAACTGGAGGAAGCCTGTTACTAGGGCTACAACTTTGAAGGCTATACCTGATCAATAATTCCTTCCTCATTCTCGTGTTTATTATGAGGTGGAGAACCCCCCTTTGGCACATGTTCTGATCATCATGATGTCCTGCCCAAGTGAATGGGGACAAGCAAGCACAGGCAGTGAAATGAAATAAATTGCTCCTGCTTTAAGTTGTCTATGCTTGTGCTTTGTTAAGTTAATATGAAAAGTAGCTAATACATATAGTTAGACAGCTTGTAAATAGAGATAGACTCTTGTAAATAGAGATACAAACACATATCAGCTTGGATCTATAACATAATTTTATCTAGTTATAAAATTTTCTACAATGACACATAGCTTAAATTAAACAGAAAAATACAAAAGGCATAAAATGATAATTACTGCACCAGACATACGCACAATCTATTCTTGGCACAGAAAACAGTGACTTTTCAACTTTTGAATTTTATACATGGATAAAACTATAAAATCAAGACTTTGAGAGATTAAATAAACTTTTATGAGACATCTCAGCCTCCAGACAACTAAAGTACAACTGAAAGCCATGCCATTTGATTCTAAATGTAGACCTTCTTCTGAGCCACTGAGACTGTCAAAGAGCTAGCAGAGTGCCTATATATCGGGTTAGTCTGCCTAGAAGGTCTCAAAGGGTCTGGCAAAAGTGTTGTTCTCAACATTCTGGAAGAATCCAGAGCTCAAAACTGCCCAAGACAAATATGGAGATGGGTCTCTGGAATCCAGGTTAGTCATGAGTCTGGAGGAAATGCAGAGTACTTTAAAAATAACCTTTACTGCCTGCATTTCCACACTCCAGACTTCAGTATTTGAATTAGAAGAATGTAAGGCTGGACATGTTTTTAATGGTTTCATATAGATTTAGAGCATATAAATCCAGAATTGAGCTGATTTTAATATTTTTAAAATATTTGAATATTTTTATGTCACCATACTATGTTCTCAGCATATATGATTCAGTACATGACTGAATCTAATTTACTTTGAACTTCATTCTTGTCTGTTACAACTATCATTAAACGTTTTTTTTCCCACTACCCACAGAGCCCAACAGCAATGAGTTTGCAATTGTATATGTATGAATATGCCACACAAGTATAAAGGACTCTCCCAAGAACAGACCTCTTGTTATGATTTGAAATGAAATTCAACTTACAGGCGTATGTGTTGACTGCCTGGTCTCTAGACAGTAGCACAATTTTGGGGGTTCTGGAAACTGTACAAGGTGAAGCCTAGCTGGAAACATAAGTAACTGAGAATATGTCTCTTGTGCTACCCAGTCCCACCCCTCTTCCTGTCCTTCATGAAGGAAAGTCTCTGTCATATCACCATTCCCCATGACATTCTGTGTCTTCGTGCACACAGAATCAAAGGAGTCGAGTTTATGTGCTGAAACTTCTGAACTAGTGAGCCCAAATAAATAATTGTTCCCTTTAATTTGTTCTGTTGGGTATTTGTCAGAGTGATGAAGAGTATAGATACTTCCTGTCTTCTGTAGAACTATTGTATTAGTTTTCAGCAAACATTGGAGTATGGGGGAAAGGAATACATTCTTATATTTATACTACTCTGACTTGGCCCAGAAGTAACTTAGCCTGAGCCCCAAACTTTCGTAACATGAATGAACCTCATTAGGACATCTTCCAGCTAATAAATTGTGTGTGTGTGTATGTGTGTGTGTAATTACATATAAATAATTACATATAAAAATTTAATTAGGACTTTTCTAATATTTTGTCAACTTCTGGTCATATAAAATCTATAACTTTATGAGTATTTTTCTATTTAATCACTATAAGTGGAACATTTAAAACCACACAATAGGGTAGCTAAACATTTAACACATTGTTAGACGTATTTTTATCTTCAGAGTATTCAGCCTTGACTTTCTCTATGGACCTACATTTGTCTTTTAACACCTGTGACTTACAAATATTCAAGATGGCTTTGCAATGTCTCTAGGCTCTCATTGTATCATAAAGGTCTTGTGAAGAAAAGACTTATCCAGAGAACCATGTCTTGTTCATTCCTGTATTTCTAGTTCATGTAATAATAGTTTGCACTTTGAACACTTGGAGAATGATAAATTCAAGTAAATTAACTTGGAGGGCTTTTTCTTTCTCATTTTATACTGGAGAATTTATAAAATCAATACAAAGGATAAAATAAAAAAAACAGAGGGTCAATAAAGTAAGCTAAAATTACCTTGGACATGAGTAATTACCAAACAAATTATAGCTAATATAAATAAGAATTTACTGTTCATGGAAATAAAGTATGATGATGAATAAATGTGAGGAAGTCATGTGTCCCATTCCTGTCTCTGAGGGTGACGGTCCTCTAAACTACATGTTTAGAAGTCATCTTCCCAAGTAAGATTTGGATGTTATTATCAGAAGATGGATACTGTAGAATAAAATAAAAAATAACTGAGTATATTTTGAAAATTTCATATATATAATAAAGTTTCCATACAATAGATCAAAGAGATAAAAAGTATAAGCTATTGGGAACTGGACATTGCAGAATGGTTTTCTGAGTTTTATGGGATCTGTGGCCTCCAGTCACCCCTTTCAATCCCTACCCCTGCCCCTCTCCACCCAAGGAGGCATTCTCATTATGAGATAATGATAATGGACTAGAACTCTGTCACTGGATAATGATCTCCTGCCGTTAGATGAATGAGGACAGCAGACTTGAGCACCTTCAAAAATGGAACAGCAAGGGGCTGCCAAAATGTTGATTTTCAAAGAACAAAGCTGTAATTCTGTTACAGCATTTCACCAAACCTGAAACGCTACATGCCGAGTAAGGCAGCAATAGTGGGAAGTGTGAGGCCCTGCAATAATGAAAAGATTGAGAGAGAAGTTTTGGGAGCACTTCATATGAAAATGGTGTTTGGGTTTTTTGTTTTGTGTTTTAAAATTGTAACAATCTCTGCTTTTCATAGCTGAATTGTTTTGTTACACACAGAGAAAAAACTGGTGGTATAAATGTCCTACTTAAGTCAGTTTGAGTTCCAGTAAAAAAATTTTACTGATAGATGATTAAATGGAGTCCTCTAATGGCATTAGATGGAGACATACACTCATTCTTGCTCTTCTTGTCGCTGGCAAGATTCAGTCCTCTGATCTATCAACTAGTGCGGATGATTGGCAGGTTCTCAAGGCCCAGATACCTCTGACCTGACACAGTGTGCTAGCTTTCTTTTATTTCATAAGCAGTTCAAAGCTAAGACATTTAGTATGTAGAGAGACAGGGTAGTTAGCATCCATCTATGCCTCTCAAAGAATTACAGTATCTGAAATGTGGAAGAACCTTCAAAAGTCATGTAGTTCAACATCCTCAGGGGCTCTGGAGAACCTTGGAAAATCTGTAGTAGTAGGGAGCTCACTACCTTTTCAGACATCCCTATCAATTTTAAGAAAGCTTTGGTTGCCTAATAGTTGGTTGTTTATCCCTTCAAAATTCATTCACTTAGTACCTAGCCAACCAAGGACTGTATAAGGAACCGGAGCTCCAGATGTGATCCAGATATTGTGTACAGAGGCTTATCACTGAACTGAGGAACACAGCAAGAGAGATAGGAGGGAGTAAGAAGGGAAGTCATGAAGACCATAATGGCATTGTTTTAGCAAAAGTATTCTATTAAGATTTATTCACTGCCTACTGTCAGACAGCAGCTTGGAGAAGAAGGCAGGACAAGGTGGAAAGAGTCTCGAGCAGAGGGAAGTGACCTGTGAGATGGCTTGTTATCAGAGGCTGCACAGGTCAAACTGAGTTCACATTTGGATTCGGACACTCCTCACTGTATCATCTTTAGCAAGCTTCTCTTTTCTTAATTTGAAAATTTCATAAATATATAAAATCTTTAAAATTTAAATCCATGTCCTAGTCCGTCTTCTCTATCTTTTCCCAGGTATCTCTCACTAGACCTCTTCCATAACACTACATGTCCTTTCTGTGTCCAATAGGTGCTGCCATCATGAGCACGGTATGTGTAAAGTCTCCCCCAAGTACGGGTAGCCTACTGAGTGCTGCATCTCTGAAGAAAACTGTACTTCTTTCTTGTATGAAATGAGATGAGTGCTGGAGAGATGGCTCAGCAGGTAAAGGTGATTGCTGCCACGCCTGACAGCCTGAGATTCACGCTTAGGCCTCACATAATGGAAGGAAAGACATTCCTATGGCAAGTCCTTCTCTGACCTCTACATACATGCCATGGCGCACAGTCATACCATCAAGTAAAAAAAAGAGAAGGCAAGAGTACTGAAACCATAGGATTAACATGAGGGTTATTTAGCATCTTTATATGAAGCATACATATGGAACTGTGCCTGGTACAGAACTTGTAGCCAGCTTTCCTTATTACTGATTAAGACACACAGTTAATGTTTGCAAGTAGTAGTATTAGTTAGTAGATGTATAAGAGCAGTAGAAGAATGAATTGGCATATTGTTCAGTAGAATTGGAAGGGATGGTGATAGTTTGAGTAGCATTTGTGAAGAAGGCATCACAAGCATGAGTAGCATTGGTCCATCGTAGGATAATGTGCACCTTTAAGTAGCGATAGGCTAAGGTTTATGTAAAGAGGCAACAAGTAGCAGAGAAGTCTGAAGATAAGTGTCTCTCCCCCTTTTGCCAACTAGGTCTTGCAATATGAAATGGGGATGGAGTATCAATGAAAATGGATGACAACTAGTGAAGAGATTAAAGGTAGAAGAAGAAGGAGGACATTCTCGCGGAGCATGTTGAAGAAAGAATCTAATGAGCTCTTGGTAAATACATCTGGAATTCTGCCAGGGCATTTTCCTTGAAACTGACACAGGAATGGCTGAGTAGCTTTACTGCCTCAGTACTACAAGGTTCAACATTAAGACTCAAGTCCAAATCTGCCTGCCTGTTCTACTCAATATTAACTGTCAACTAAGCAAACCCTAGAGTCACCCAAGAAAGGAGTCCTGAGAAACTGTCTTCATTAGGCTGATCTGTAGACCTGTATGTAAGTGATTATCTTGATTATTAATTAATGTGTAAGAATCCAGCCCAGTAGGAATAATCCCATTCCTCTGCAGGTAGTCCTGGGATACATATGAAAGTTAGTGAAGTGTGAGCATCTAAGCAAGCTGAAGAGTGAGCAAGCAAACAGCATTCCTTCATGGGCTGTGTTTCAATTGCTTTCTTCTGTTCGTGTCCTGACTTCTCTCAATGGTAAATTTTTGACCTGGAAATAAAATCCAATAAACCCTTTCCTTTGCTTTATCACAGCAACAGAGAAGCAGCTAACATACAGCCCAATGTCCGTGGTCTCTCCATAAAGCCCATGTTTTCTCTCCAGATACTGCCGAGTATACTGCTTAGCCAGTGCAGTGTCTACTGTGGGTTTCTTATATGCCTCTACAGTTTAGAGTCAGAATGCTGCCCTAAATTGTTAGTCGTCATGGCAATATCTAGATGCATTCATTCTATTTTTTCAAAAGTCTTAATAGTGCATAGTAGGACTGACCACTAACTAATCTCAGCTAATAGCTTTAGGAATCCCATCAAGAATGCCATCTCCTCTATTTTCCCCTCTTCTCACCTACTGTGGGGGAACATCCACTGATTGAAGGACGAAGCTAGACCAGTGTCAGAAGGGAGAGTCAGGCCTATCACTGGAGCTCAAGATTTTCAGTTAGAATGAAAACTTAATCAACATTCAGATTAGTGCATCCCTGTTTACAGGGGTTTGAACTCAATTAAAAATTTCAACTAGAATTCTGGCACAGGTGCCCTGAAACTGTATCTGTTGGTTCTGGGCTTTCACCCCAATTTTAATATGCATTCCTGGAAGGAGATAGCTGGGTCAGATGGACTTAGAGATCAATTTAGACCCTTGGCATAGAAATGTAATAATGTTCTGCTTGGGATACCATAGCAATTCAGTTACATTTTGGAATCACCTGTCTCCACAGGCCTCTTCTCCCCTTGGCTTGCTGTTTTCCTCTCATTTGATGCTATTTCATAAAGGGAATGGTAAAGGCAGAAGCTCTGGACATGGAGTCTAATTCATATCACACAAATCTTGGCTTTATCTACTAGCTCTCTGAGCCTTAATTTACTCACCTATACAATGGAGATGAAATATATATATGTATATGTATATACATATACATATATATTCTCAAATGATGGCTATGAGAATTTAAATGCCATAACTGGCATTTTATTCTGTTTTGTGAGACTAGTAAAGTCAAACATCTCCTTTGCTGTGAGAGTGTCTATTACAGATTCTAACAAGTTGTTCTATGTAACATGTTAGTTCATAACTTTGCCCAGGCTTTAACACTCAATGGTGGTTTTGAGAAAAGCCAGTTCTGGATCCTGGGGTTTCAGACTGATTTTGCTACCTGTCTCACTCTCATCAACAACCTTCTTCATCTCTGGATCATTCCCTTGCTCTCTTGGCTGGTGCATCCCTATGACTGCATAGCTCAGCATACCTCCAGTCCATTCTGGATACAACAGACATATCCTTTAACAATACAAATCTGGTCCTCACTTCTCACACAATGGCTTCTGAAGGCTGTGAGGTAAAAAGACACAAATGTGTCTCATGGCCTAGAATGCCTAGCATCATTTGGGTCCACCTACTTTTTAAGCCTCATCTTCTTATGCTGGCTTTCGCCACACTCCTGTCTTTTTAGTTCACAAACATGCCACAGAACCTTCTGTCGTCTAGTCTTTGCTCCCATTGCCTTTGACTTCTACTACAAATTTTCTACCCACTTATTCACTGCTCACTGCCTTTCATTTGAGACAAGGTGGCATAATATAGCCCCGGCTGGTTCATAACTCACTATGTAGACCAATCTGGCCTGCTCACAGAGAGCTGCCTGCATCTGCTTCCAGAGTGTAGGTATTAACAATGTGTGCCACCATCTCTGGTTCCCTTTTTCCCCTTTAAATCAACTTGCCATTCACAGCTCAATTCAAAAGTCAAACATCAAAAGGTACCACACTTGAATTTAAAATCCACATCAAGTTTTCTAATATGTTATATGAGACAACTTCTATTTCTTAAGAATGTACTTGTTTAATGACTGTCTTAGCTGTAAACTACAAGAGGGCTGATATGTGCTCCTTTCTCACTACAGTTGCAATATCTGGTAAATTGTACAGAGCTGCTGGTATTGAGAAGTGGCAATCTAATCTGCTACTTCTTTGTGGGTCATCCTGGAGCCACTTGCCTTGACTTACTTCTGAATCCTAACTTCTGCAGATTCTCCAAGCTTCTAACCTTCTGATTCACTTCCTATCTCATGGTTCATTTTCCTCTTTATATCAGTTAGACTCGGTGACCCGCATCACTTCTTATCCTGCCATCTAAAGCTTCACTCTGACCTTGACCTTCACTCAAGGAAGGGAGCTCAGCAAGTATGTTCTTGGTCCTTCTGGGACAGGCATGTGTCTCATGGGAAGTACTGTCAGATATGTGCATAACTCAGTGGCCAGGGCTTTTATCCGTTCAACTTAAATATATCAAGCTACCACTGGAGATTCAGAATTACAAAGCCCTCATAACATGGACCTGGAAACCTGGCTGGTCTCTCTTGAGTCCCCCTTTAGCCAGATCAACTTCATTAGACCCTTTTTATCTTGCTTGCTATACTGGGGCCCAAATATGATCACACACAGGAAGGCGCTTTGTAAAACTGAAAAGACTAGACACATGTACGGGATTAAGGGCTTAGTTCAGGCTTTCTTTAATTCACAAGCCTGGCTTTTGCTTGGCACACTTTGCCATCTGGAGAAAGTTCCTATTTCTTTCTTTTCTAGTGACATTCCAATCAAAGCCTCTCTTATACCAGCACAGATAGAACATGTGTTTTTCTTATTATTCATGGCAGATCTGTTGCCATTAAGCCACAGAGACCCCTAACCTTTCAGCTTGTGTTAACATACGATATGATTTACCCCTCAGAACTTCCTGACATCAACCCAAACATCCAACACCATTGTGCACAATAAATCTGGACATGAACACAAGTGTTCGTGCTGACAGTTACCTAAGGGTGAAAAAAGACAGCACTAGGATTTGCTTTCCGCTCATGCTCTAGTTCCTTGTCTGTAGGATTAGGAGATAGATTAGGAGACAAATGAGCAATTAGCATACCATTCTTACGCTGATTAAAATGTTTCAACCATGTGAAAAGACTCACACAGTGGTACACAATAAGTGTTTGGCTATTAGCATTTTGAATCAAATGCCCCCATTTCACAAAATGAAAATTTAAGGCCATTGGATTTAAGACAATTTTTCACTTATTCAACTGCTTATTCTATAATCACTTCTTAAATGTCTGTTATAGGCCAGACACTGAACCAGAATTAAACAATTTGTCCAGGGGTACATGGAAACTTTAGAGCAGACTTTGGATACCAATAATAACAACAGCTATATATACATATATATGTATATACATATATATATATTTTTGCCAAGAATCCACCTTAAAGCTGGAACTTACTAATTACTTTATTTACACAGGGTAATATTTACTGTGACCCTATGAGGTAATAACAGTATTAGGTGCAATTTAGTTTCATGATGATCAAATCAAAGCTTAGGAAACTTATTCCAGTGTGAGGAATTGGAAGATGCTATTATCTCACAGAGGCCAACAAATGACGAACTAAAAAAATAATCTTGGATATGAGTTTTCTAAAGAAAGCTAAGCAAAACGTCTAACACAGAGGTAGTTAAGAGTCATGATTAACTATTACTAAAACCTTCAAGCAATAGGAAGGTAGGTTTGGGAACCAGATTCCTCATTCATAAAATTAAGAATAATCATCTTTCTTTCGTAAGGCTATTATGAAGATCAGATCATCGGAAATATAGATATGTTCTTCCTCCATCTCTCCTCTTGCTACCTGACATTACTCAGATATCAGTTCAAAAGTCACCTTCTTAGAGAACTCACCCTATGTGCTATCTGCAGTAGCCTCATACTACTTTATTTTATTTGCTGCATTTGTTCAGACTATCTGACATGCCACTGTATTCTATCTGTCTGTCTGTCTATCATCTATCTATCTATCTATCTATCTATCTATC
>LOJH01002854.1:29377-41039 GCA_001685095.1 Ellobius talpinus
TATCTATCTATCTATCTATCTATCTATCTATCTATCTATCTATCTTTGAGACAGTGTTTCTCTGTATAGTATTGACTGTCCTGAAACTCACTATAAAGTCCAGGATGGCCTTGAATTGAGAGAGATCCATCTGCTTCTAGCTCCTGAGTACTGGGGATAAAGGCATGCACCACCAATGCCTGGCTGCCACTGTATATTTTATACTTTCTTTGCTGGCTATCTGACTGAGTGAAGGTTCATGCCTTTCACTCCTCCTGATTTCCATTCTTGTGTTCATTTCTCTGCATGTAAAGTTAGCTATGCTGCTTAGGAAAGAGTTTTAAGTCCAAAGGAAACCAAAGGTTCCTACCTGGCTCCACAGAGTAACTTCACTCCTGGGACTCCTCCTGTATCCACTATTCAAGGGTCCTTTCTTCCAGTTGAATACTGTATACAGAATCCCTACTCATACTATAGAAGGCTTCCTGTCATCTTGCTGCCTGGCTGCTTCTTGGTTGCCCTGAGACCTAACCAGGAAGTCCCCAGATGATAGGATCTGCTGTCCTGGGAAGAAGAGCTTTCCCAAGTTCAGTTAAACTGTGGGTATGTCTCAGACCACAGGGCAGAAGCAGAGAGGGACCCTGTATTCCTGGTGCTTTCCCTACCTTTTAAAAAGTGTGTCATTACAGCTTATTTTTGATTTTCCATGTTAAAAAAACCATAGAATTATTAAAAGGGCAACAACCAGAATATGGAAGGTCCTACTACTCAGTGAATTAGGACAATGGGGATGCTATTTCTGCACACATCTTTAGATGTCAAAGGATCACTGATGCTCATTTAGTGTTATGAGGACAAAAGTTTTTCCTGCTGTGTACCTGCATTGGATGAAACCCAGGAGAAAGATGTTGTTTCCTGTAATTACATGGTTGCCAGGGAAACCGTGTACAGAAGTTACCTCAAGCACTGTTTAAAACATGAAGCACCTTACAAATTTGTGCAAGATTATTCTAAGGAGTCTAGACCAATCATAGCACCACATGATCTTTGTAGTATTATAAGGATTTCTTAAGTGTGCAGGGAACGACACCCAAGATCACCTGTCAGACACTTTCTGCTGCTGAGAACTATTTTGAGTGCTTTCTAGAAATGAAAGTCTTTAGGTAGTTTTTTTTTTAAAACTGCCACAACTCCCTTGGCAAAATAGAAAATAAAAGAAAGTAAAGAAAAAATACAAAAGCAACAAACAAATATGTTTGATTGTAGTATAGAGAAACATTCAAACACACATAGAAACCAATCTTAGAAAAGAGTAATTTTACAGTTCAGAAAAAAAGGAATTTTTCTCCTCTTAAATATTTCACACAAAGATTATGTGTGGTTTGTTTTAAAGAAATGTACTATTTTCAAGTTTAAGTATACTAGTCACTAAAAATTGCTTTTTTCTTCTAGAATTAATCATAGTTTCTCCTTTATGGTCATCTTACAGATATTAATATATTACTGCCTTATTAAATATATTCTAATAACATTAACAAATAACATTAATATATTATACATAGATATGCCCTGCATATGTGTGGGAAAACACACACACATATGTGTGTGTGGGTCATATATTCATATATATGATATTTAGGTTTTTGGCAGATATTCAATAATAAGTAGAAAAATAGAAAATTTTAGAGATTATTGAGTTCAACCTCCTATTTAGAGCAGAATTCTTTCTAAAGTACAAAGCTATCTAATTTTTCCTTAAACTCAACTGAGAACAGGGAGCTCACTACCTTCTATGTACTTGTGCCATTAGCAGACAACGAGACAACTGACTTCCTTTTACCACATTAGCTCCACTCCTCATCCTGTTGTCTCTCAGACCCTGTAAGAACATGGGACAGACCTGCTTCTTTTTCACGGGAGCAGCACTCTATGTGCTAATGAGGCAGCCCCATGTGAAGACGGACTAGTAACTTCACAGCTCTGGCTCTTGGTGTGCAGTACATTAGATGGGGATAGTAAGCCTTCCCATTTCCCTGTCAAGGCTTCTGCTAAAGACTAAAATGAAATGCCAGACAGGAAGTAAGTCTGGAAATCTGAAAGCATCACACATCGTGATTATTATAATGCTCCCCCAGTCTTCGTCACTTTACCTGGCCAGAACAAAAGACTCTGGCTCAGCTTGGGGCAAAAGGGAGGAAAGAGGCCTTTTCCTGGTTCCGTTCTGCACTCTGTAGTACCAAAGCCAGACATCGGGTCTATATTTTTTGGTTCCTTTTGCTGCTTTCTCAGTCTGAGACTTTGACTTTCTCCCCAGGCTCCCTCTTCAATGTTGCTCACCCATTTACTTAAATGCTGTTTTGACGAGGTAGCCTATTTTGGTAAGTGTCCCAGGAGAGCAGCAGAAAGGTTTAATTCCCTTTCTTTTCCCTAATGTTTATCTAATGGTAAAGGATTGAGAATAGGTTTGCTATCCCAAGAGACCCTAGGCTGAATGATTCAGTAATGTATGTGTCTAGGGCCTGACTGCGAGACAAAGCTTTCTAAAGGGTGTATTGTGAAGACACACAACCATCATGCCAGGTGGGGAGCTACACATTGGGAAGCATAAAGGGGCTTAGTGTGGGGCAGCAAGCATGAACCCGAGTATTTGGAGATCAGCACAGCAAGGCGAGATTGGCGCTCCAGGGTGAGTATCTCTTGTACCAGTGATTGCACCATCTGTACTCCCCATCTTTCCGGGGTGAGCTTGCCTATAGTAAGCACAGCCTTCGTTTTGTTCTGTGCTGTCTCTCCCATGCTGGGAATGATTATTAGAGTTCAGCATATGTTGCCTCTCACTTCATCACGTTTTCTAACCTGGATTTCCTGATCAGGGATGCACCTAGCTCTGTCAGTCAGATCTGATCTTGCACAAAGAGCCAAGGTGGGAGTTACTGTGTTCTACATCACCCAGGATTTCATCCAAGTTCTTCAGTCTTGTACAAAGTAGAAAAAAATGTCTAATTCCCTCATTCGAGAGCATTTGCTTTTCTAAAGTTTTTTAAACCATCTCCTTAGTGCCCTCTGTGGTGAAGTCACCATCTATGAAAACAGTCTAGGTTCCAAGGAGACTTTATCTAGGCAGAGGTAGGTTTGCTTTAGACATGTTCTCTGAGAGACAGGCTCAACAGAACTCACAGTCCCCTAAGCCACAACGAGCTAAGAGAGCTGTAGACTAACATTTGATTCTGATATCTCCAGCAGGCAGAACTTGAGCATTTGCTGGAACTGAAGAGGTCACCCCCAATCTGGCTATGACACTTGCTTGGAAACTGAATCACCCTTGTCACATTTATAAATAAAAGTGAAAAAGTGTTTTATAAATCATTTGCAAAGAGCTTCTTCCTTTCTTTATCTTATATTAGCAGAAACTCATGGTGACCACACAAAACGATTTGATTTTACAGAAGACCTTGGCCTTTGGCTAGTGACTGTTGAGATTCAGAGCAACGCTGGGGAGTGTCCCTCAGAATTGGAATCATAAGGATGTTGAGAATCTCCCTTAACAGAACATGTGGACAGAGAGTTTTACATTTGAAAACATGATATATCACAATTGGAAGGGAATTTAACATACATAGTGTCCAGCTACCCCTTTGACAGATGGATTACAATGCGATTTTTCTGAGGTTTTTAAGTTAGTCTGATGGAGAACAGACCAGATTTTAACTAAGAAGTCCCCAATTATAAGTCTAGGATTTTATTCCGTTAGAGCTACTTTCAGAATACACAGCCCACTTTACAGATGAGAATATTAACCTCAGTGAAGTAGAGTATGCTATTTGAGGTATCACAGCTGAACAATGGGAAAATTGAAATTATCTTTGGAGTGTATGATGAGTGAAAATTACCTTTTCAACTATCACGAACTTAGGCCTTTTATGTTTGCATATTATTAGTTTTGGTTTTATAGGCACCCCCCATATATCATTACTATTATTTTCATTATGTGTAACGCCTTTAAGAATAAAGTGTTTAGGAATCCCTTGCTCTGATTTTGGGTTAGTATATGTTGCCTTTACTAACTGCTATTCTAGAGCCCAGCATCTGTTAAGTTGCCTGCAAACATCTGATTTTGAAATGATTATTTATTTATAATCAATAAATAGCTTGTGATGAATTTAATAAAAATTAAACAAGTGAATAAAGTCATGCCCTACCTTAGCTAACTATGAAGTTTATATATTGAACAGTAAAGTGAGTCTTTTCAGATTCACAGAGCATGGCTAACGTGCTGAGAAGGTGAACCATGTGACTTGGAACGAGAACTTTGATCGGCAGGCAGTCACTGATGTTGCCCCCCACAGCCTCTACTACTTCTGATTAGTGGACTCGGGGTCGTGGTTTCTCAAGTACTAGAGTGGGAGACAGACAGACCTGGGTTTTCATTATTGTTTTCCCATCATTAGTACATTTTTCTTTTGGCTAAATTCACCAAATTTCTTTAAATCTCACGTTCCTCATCCTTAAAATTGGGACTATACGATCTACCTTCTAAGTTTCCTGGAAGGACTATAAATAAAGCACTTGAAGGCACAGTGCTCAAACAGGATTATTTTGTTTTCCTATTCCTAAATTATGACCAGTGCACGTATGCTGCTGACCAAAGCAACGGGCTTCATACAAACCAAGTCGTCTATGCCTTGTGCACCCACTGTCCTATGCTATGCTGCTTACTGACGACCAAATATGAAAAAAAATTGCTGTGTGTCATAGAGTTACAGTATCTTGTGAGTCAATGAATAAGCAAACTGATAAAAGTTATAATGATAAATGCTATAAATGGGGAAAATCAGGATTCTATTAGAGAACAGGATAACCAACTTTGGAATATGTGGTTAGAGATGGCTTCTCTGAGGAGGTGATATTTCAGCTAAAATTAAAAAGTCAGTGATGAGAAGGGGTAAAATATTTTTTCAAAGCAGGAACTCAATGGCTAAAAGGAATGAGATTTCAAACCCAGCCCCCTGACTATGCCCACACAGACTCTACCATTCCCCTCAATACTGTGACTGCATGTTCCTTCTTTGATGCAAAAGCCTTTCTTCCATTTCTCCATCAGAATATCAACCTCCAAATGTTCCATCTCAAACCCTCTTTAATCAGCATTCCTGAAGCAGATCTGGTCCCTCTTCCAGGGGCTCCCCAAGTGTTTATGTTGAACTTTGGAACAAGATGTGACAATGAGTGCATGGTAGTTGCTCTTTAACCTTGTGCTGTGTCATGACCTGTGCCAAACATTTGATCAGAATCATGTATTTGTTTTTTGTAAAAACCTCATGAGATTGGGATTGTTTTGATCTTTCTTATTTTACAGAAAATAAAGCTGAAAGTAGAGTCATATGACCTGGTTTGCAGATATTGATCATTAATTGGCATTCCACCCATTTGGTCCACAGAACCCCAAATCTTAAATCTTTCTACCATGATAAAACACCATCACTACTTAAAAACATGAAGTACTATCTTTACATACAAAGCATTTCCCTCATTAGACCCAGAGATGCTTGCAGGTGAGGTTTGGGATGATTTTTTTCTTAGCACACAGAAAAACCCCTGGCACAGAAGAGTTAACTGTTGGAAAGGAATGTCTTGGCCATTACAAATACTGACCGATGAAGACAAAAGTCACAAAACACGTAAACAGGTCTGTCTCTTCAGCCTTTAGGCACAGCCTGTACTGTGGCCTCTGTTGATCTGATTTGTGCTGCGATTGACAGCCTAGGTCCCTCGCCTTCAGTCCTGTTAATGGCATTAGCATCTAGTCAATAATGCTCAGCATTTCATTTTACCACTTTAATTAACAAATTCAATTTGTTCAAACCACTGTGAAAACAAATTAAAAGCTCAAGAATGAGGCCTCTTGGAGGGAGGGTACAGCGGGCCTCTGCATAGATTAGGCTGAGTGTTGATCTATTCTTTGAAGCTTACAGAGAGCTGGACATGTCTGTTCTTCGACCATCTTTCTATATAGAAAAACAAAACAAAAACAAACAAACAAAAACCTCAGTGATACAGGCAAGTCAAGACAAATCACTTCTCCCTCTAGATCTGTCTTGTCCCTTTCTATAGCAGGTGGTTGTCCCATCTGCCCCTCACCCTGGTTCTCATTCGTCAAAGGGCCTGTTTTGCTTTGGATGCACATTCAATAATAACATGATCTCCTAGTCCAGTGCTTCTCCACCAGGGGACACTATAATTCAAAGGAGACATAACAGTAACTGAAGATATTTTAGTTGTCACCTCTAGAGGAAGGGTGCTACTTGAGTCCAGTGAGAGGCCACAATGCTGCAAAGCATCCCGCACTGCACACAATATTGTTCACAAATGAATTTTCTGGCTCCAAAGGGCAAAAGTGTTAGGTCTGCAAAACTCTGCTTCCCATTTCTCTAAAATTTCTAAGCACCCTGCTTGATAATTACAATGCCCCTACAAGGTAAACAGGATGGAGACTAGGAGTTGAGGGAATTTCTCAAAGTACATCATTGGTCAGCAGTGGTGAAGTCATCGTAAGATCCTTTTACCACCTCTGGCAGAACTGGAAGATGCTTCAAGCAGCTTTGGAAAGGTTCTCAGGCATGTGACTGTTTTCATCATGTCCCTAGAGACCAGACACTGATCAGAGTACTCCCACTACTTACAGAATAGGTAATCTCTGACCTGGGAAAAATCGTCTGTGATGAGTGATGCTGAAAAACTTCTCCTCCCCAACTCTCAGTTCCTACATTCAATGACTGCCAATGACCCATACTTCTGGGCAGAAGGCAGCAGGCACTGAAAATAACACTTGGTTCATATTAATTGGATATTCAATTCTTGGATTAAATTATCCTTTCTATCTTAGAAACTAAGAACGGGTGACCAAAATCAAAATGCGATAGAAGTATGTGCTGTACAAAAATCAAACCCAAAATTTAAAGCATAAATACTTTGGCTAAATACATAGGCATATTTTATGAATTGGGGCAAGAATAGTAAGGGTAGGAAGAAGAAGGGAGAGAGGAGATAAGGAGATTAATGGGAGTTAGTACAGAAGATCCATAGAAGCTTCAGAGAGAACTTGTCCAAAATGAAAGCAATTTAAACAAGATGAAACTTCCACAGATGCTGAACATCAGAGGGCAGGGCTTGTTCCCAAAATAGCCAATGTTAGATGCTCTGGCAGCTTGGGTGTATGCCCCCAGATTAAGGACTCTGTGTATGAATCAAAAGAGATAGGTCACTAAGTTCTGTCATACTTTGGAGTTCAAGGTGTTCACTGTGGGATGCTCTTGAAGCAAGACAACAAAGATGACACATCATGGGGTGTCCTGCTGTGAGTGGATTTTCTGCGCTGGGGTGGAGACTTGGTGCTTCATTTTCATTTGAGTAGGTCAAAGATTTCCGGCTCTGATGAAAATGGCCATGATACACGTACAGGAATGAAGCCCCTGCCTCAAGGCTGTTCCCAGGCATCCAGAGGCCTAGAGTGAGAAAGTTCCAGCTAGTTTATATGGCAGGAAGCAAAAACAAGAAGGACTGTACAAACACTTGGAACATTTGAGACCACTGACGCTATGGAAAGGAGAGAAGCACTGTAAAGAACTCGATTTCCTGCTGGACTGCTGCATAGGCAAGGGCGCCGGCACTCAGAAATGCAGCTAACAGCCTTCAGATCCATTAACTGAATTAAGACCCAAGCATTCCTATTATCTGATCCCATCTTTCAAACACTAAGCAATGTTGTTTTAGTCTGTCACTTTTCAAAATGAGACTCAAAGAAGTTAAGTCACTTCCTCAAAGCTGTACACCTAGGAGGCAGCAGAGCTGAATGAAAAGTAGTCTGAGTGACAAGTATTACCAAGCTACAATGTAAAAGTCCCACAGGGGAAAGGAGAGTAACGGGAAGGGCCTGAAAGTGTCAGTGGAGACCGACACTAACAAAAGTCTATTTCAAAATGAAGGAATTAAGAGATATATTCACACAGGGAGGCTTGACAGTTGCCTTTTGAAGTCCAAGGCTGGCATATCCCTTATTCTTTGACCATGGAAAAACAGATCTTTCTATTAGGGAAAGAATATCTTTATTCCCTTAAAGACAGGTAATGAATAAGCTGGGATGGGGCCACAGTGGAGAAACAGGGCTTTAGAGTTGGATTGACCTAGATTTGCAATCTGAATCCAAGTCTTCCTAGTTTAGTTACTGGACACACATGACTTAATCTTCCAGATGACTGGGTTCCTCCCCTGGTAAATGGAATAACAAGAAAAGTTATTAAAGTGTGGCTGTGATGATTAGAAGAGATACAAATTGGCCATATGATTGAGAGTAGTGTCTACATAGAAGTACATACATGAATATGTCTTTTCAACTTTCACATTCTTAAGCCCTCCTCTTTTGTTCCAATTTAATAATATATTCTTAGATCTTAAAACAGGCTAAAGGGGCTGGAGAGATGGCTCACTAGTTAAATGGCTCACCAGAAAACTCATAAATGGTGGCTCACAATCATCTGAAACTCCAGTTCCAGGGTACCTAATTCCCTCTTCTCTTGCCTCTTTGACACCTGTGTGAATGTGATTCCCATAAACACACATAGGCACATACACAGTTAAATAAATAAATATTTAAAAAGTCCAACACATAGTGAGCAGTAAATAAATGAGAGGTTCATGGGGAGGTAGAGGAGGAGCGTCAAGGAGGAAAATATTGTTTAATCAGCTCAAAGCTGAATCTCATGGCTATCACCTTCTCACTATTGCATGACTTGAATAAATTACTTTCCTTTTCTCAGCACTCATTTCCATGTGGGTGAAATGGAAGGAATACTAATTTGCCTGACTTTTGTAAGGATGGAAGGTTATATACATAAGTACTCACACAATGTATGCCTAGTAATTAGATGGTGTTAGCTATGAATGTTTCAACTGGAGATTTTACCTATACTCTCTCATTTTAAACAAATGACCCCATCATCTTTCCCATTTCTCATGGTTATTTTCTTTGCTTATGGAGAATAAAACGTAGAAATATAGAAACATTCTTACATTTGTGACCCTGGGTCTTCACATCACTCTGAGCCTCATCTTTACATTTGTATCATCAACACAGTCACATACTACATGCACCACATGTGTCAGAGTTAAGAATCAACAGCAAACAATATTCTCATAGAACTTACATTTTAATGGAGGTAGAGGCAGTAACCAAAAGGAAGAGCAGAGCAACACTTCTCTTCATGGAGTTACCTGTGGATTCAATCATGTATGTTTCTGTCTCTCAGAATGAAGTTTATAAGCTCATTCATGCCAAAGAGATACTTTGAGTAACACATAAAACTTCTGTACGTGTAACAACACGAGAGGCCTCGGAAAACCCAGGGACCACTGAAAGATATTTTCAGTGTTTGTCAAAAGGCATTTGACTCTCTTGGGCCCTCATACTCCCACAAACACTACCACTGAGGCATGTGCCAAATCACACTTGGTAACATTTTCTTAGCAGTGTTCCAGGCACTGTGCCATCTGACAAAGCTCTGAAGATGACTAAGGCATGGCCCCACTCTCACGTGACATTTTCTGCAGTTTACAGTCCAGGCATAGGGACAGAGCTGGAGACAAGCAGGCAGCAACACATGGTTATACATACAGGGAAGCCAGGGATGCTCAGGCCTCTGTGGTGGCAGTAGTATGTACCCCTTCCTAGGCCTGACTTGTTTTGGCCTCTCATTTCTTGTCTCCTGGGAATTTTAAGATCTCCAGCCTTCCCCTTTTTGTTTGGCCAAATATCCTCCTGCAGAACGTTAAGAAATTAATTTAAAGCAAGGTAATCAACCCTCGTTGTGACCATAGGGAAGCAGGACAAGGAACCAGGCTCAAATTACTGCAGCTCGTGTACAAATCATTTGATTTCTTTATACCACATGGTATAACTCTTTCGATCAGATGGGTCTGGGGAAGAGGGAGCACTCTGAATTAGGTTGGTTCTAGCTCTAATCCAAGCCATGTAACTCAGAAAACCTATCTTTTTCATAAGTTAGGGAATCAGCAAGAGGCAAAAGTCCAGCAGAATGCCCTAGGAAGGTATGCATGAAGTGGTGGCATCATTCCTTCCCTGCTGTGGGATACTTTGATTGCACTCTCACACTCCCAAGGCTCACAGTAAAGTTTACTTTGAACCAGTGCAGAGCTAGCTACTAGCTGACCAAAATTAGGCATATAGGTTTTGGAGTACTGAGGCTATACAGAGAGATACAAGAAGTAGTAGGGTGGAGCTTAGAAAGATTCTTGGCCCTTTTGGATCAAGGAGAGAGGAGGTCATGGTTGATTCTCCGCTGCTTCTCTGATCATTCATGTTCTTATCCCATATCTGATTCTTGAGTTTTTATTAATAAAGAATAATTATATCAACACTTTATCTGACATACAACTGGGGCTGGGAGATCACGAAGCAGGGGCTCGTTGCCGGCTTTGAAGCCTCCAGAGTCACTGCTGCAGCTGGCTTTCCCTCCCTTTCCCAGGTCCTCCCAGTGAATCCTGGGTTTTCCTGTTAAGGTCTCTCTACAGCAGCCTCCACTTGCCGCCTTTCCTCGGCCCCAAATGCCACAGTCAGCTGGGCCTCAAATGATGCCTGAGTCAGCCACCCTCTGCCAGCCGGCTCTATCATTTGGGCAGCCCGGTGCCCTTGCTTTCCCACCACAACCCCCTGTACGGGCTTTCCAGTTGGCCGGCTCCGTCTCCCCATGGGTTCCCCTAGATGCCCTCCTCACGCCCCTGCCACACCAGATTGACTGCCTCCACACCCATTGAGGCTTTTACGACGGTTGTTACCACCACACACTCTGAGCCCCCAACTACACACAAGCAGCTGCAGCCGTCCTTAGCCAGGCCATGCACGGCCCATATTCACTGCCATGGCCTGGCTAGGGACAGCCAGCCTCATACTTTGCTGTCGTTGTCAGCAGATCTGGTGAAATGCCTGGAAATTCTTAAAGGGGGAATTGTTATTATTATTTTTAAGTTTTTACCCACATTAAGAATGGGAAACAATATTGCGATGTGGGGAGTTAGATCTCTGTATGATTCCATAATGGATGGTTTGAAAATGGAGGTAATAATGAAATGGGAGAGAAGACGAAATGAAGGGGCTATTCTATTGCTATTAATTTCATAGTCCTTTAGTTTTATTTTAACTCTAAAACTTTCTTAAAGTATAAATATTATCTCAACATTTATAAGATAAATATATTTTATACTTTTAAAATATATGAATATATTATTGTATATTTAAACTTTCTGTCATGACATTAATGTTCATATAGAGTACTAACTAATTCAGAGATAGGCTTCATCTAGCTTCCTATACATTATTTCAGGCTTGAGTCCAAATTAGGCAGGTAGGAATTAATTTAGGTACCCTGGATATATTTAATATTGTTGTCCTTTAACCTCCCTGAGATCTGCTGCATATGACTTTCAAAATGTTTCAGTTTTCTGAACTATGACCATTTCTAACAGGATTCTTTGAAGTCTCCAAAACAATGATATGGTCCCACAATGAAGATTCCGCCTGGATTGTGGTAATATCACTGAGCTGACACACAGCACTCAAAGAGAATCATCAGGTCATATTTTGAAAACCTGTACTCCACAAAATTGGAAAACT
>LOJH01002855.1:11396-27076 GCA_001685095.1 Ellobius talpinus
TACTTCCTTAGAGTTCAGGGTGGTGCCAAACCTACTTCCTTAGAGTTCAGGGTGGTGCCAAACCTACTTCCTTAGAGTTCAGGGTGATGCCAGTAGCTGCTCCTCCCAAGAGACACTGAAGGACTCTTGGGCACATTTTTGTGACATGCCCAGAACTTTCATTTTACTCATTTGAAAAGGTTCCTTTCCCCCATTCTTCCTGTAGTTTCTAGAATGATCTAAAGTTCTGTTGCATGCACAGAATCCTCCTCGATTTGGATTAAAGTAGACAGAACAATGAAGCCCAAGTCCAAAGCAGTTCTTTCCTTCTTTTTCTATTTTTTTTCCTAGCACTCCCTTTCAAGTAAAACTTACTTTTCTGTCTGGATCTTGATTTTTCCCTATAGCCTTTGCTTTCATGGTTAATTCTACCTAGAAATTCTTTCAGATTGTGTATTTAAGTGTCTAAAATTACATCTTTGCGTACTTATGTACAAATGAAGCTGTCAAAAACACAGAAAAGCTATCACACTGTGTTTCATGTTCTCCACCAAGTCCTTTTGGATTCTTTTGTGTCTGCGGGCATACATGTGTGCAGGTACATGTTCGTATGTGTATATGTGTGTGTAGAGGCTGGAGTTTGATATTGGGTGTCCTTCTCAGTTGCTTTCCACCTTATGTTTGAGACAGGATCTCTCACTAAACCTGGAGCTTATTGATTAGATCGAACTGGTTGACAGGTAAGCCACCAGGTCTTCCTGTCTCCGTGTCCCCAGCATTGGCTTTGTAATGTAGGTTTTGGGAAAGCAAACTCAGGTCCTTAATCTTGTGTGGCAAGCACTTTATCAATTGAATAGTGTAGCTGAGTCTTTTCTCTGTCTCATCTGGTCCCATCGGACCAGTTTCTCTCCTGCCACTGGTCCCTGCAGTTGCTTATGAAATAATCATTCAGAGGCTTAATAGTAATTATAATTGCTTGGCCAATGGCTCAGGCTTATTACTGGCTAGCTCTACATATAAATTAACCCATTTCTAATAATTTGTGTATCATCATGTGCCCCACGACTTAATGGAATGCTCTGGCATCTTACTCCTCTGGCGGCTGCTGGCGTCTCCCTGACTCTACCTTCTTTCTTCCTCTATCTCTGCCTGGATTTCCCGCCTAGCTATATTCTACCCTACCATAGGTCAAAGCAGCTTCTTTATTAACCAATGGTAATAAAACATACTCACAGCACACAGAGGGCCACATCAGAGCAGTCTCCCCAGCTCTCCCTCTGGGTTCTTACCACTGGAACCACATCTCTTCTTTGCACTACGTAGCTGTCCCTTGACTTGCCCATGGTCGTCTCTCTGCCCTGTAGCATATTGCCCTGGAACATACCTGGAATGTTGATTTACTATATGTGGGCTCTTAGCAATGTAAGAGGCAGGACTTGGCCTCCTCACAGTCCTTCTACCAAGAACTCTCTTAGGAGCACTCAGAAGGGTTCACCGGTTGAAGTCATGAACACACATTGTGAAGAAATAATCTGTTTATTAGAGTATCCCCTACCTTGAGCTTTTAACCTGGATTTAAAAATTATGCAACACTGCAAACTATAATGTAAAACCATTTCCCTCATCCCTAAGGCAGGGCACGTAAACCATTAAAATGGCTAGGGTGAAGAGTTGCAAGCATGTTTGTAGGAGTGCGCCTGTACTTCAGGGGTGGGCAATCATAATGAGGGATTTGGTGAACTGATTAAAATATAAGCTTGGTGTGTGTGGGGCCAATTATTTTATGGAAAACATTTCATGCCCTGGGAATAGGTGTGTAGGTTCTCTGGGACCTACGGGCTATATCACCTCCCTAAGTCTGGCTCCAGTTCAAACTTCCCGGAGCTATGGTCTTGCCCCTTAGGAGTTGGCTTGCTGCCACTGTCACATCATCGATGTGGCTTTTCACTTTGTACATACTCATCAGAGAACTTTCCCCCAGTATGTTTTCACTCCCTACTCATTTATTCCCTGATGCTTTTATAGCCGAAGGAGACAGTTCCGCAGTCTCAGAGTTAAATTTAATTGTGCTTTCTATAACTCCCCAACAGAATTCTGTTTTCCTCTTTGGGAAATAAAGGCTCTTTATGGTGCAGAGCCTTCCTATTGATAAATTAAGCATCAGAAGTAAATTTAGATATAAAGAAACTAATTCTGTTCAGGAAAGCCACCCACTGCACATAATAAAGTTATTTATAATGAGGAAATTCGGGGATTAGAACATAGCTCCTTCTAAAGGCTATCAAGGAAGAAACCAGGGAAGATACTGAAGACTAGAAACATGGTTGAATGACAAAAGACTATGGAAGAGAAATTAATGAAGAAATAGAAGAGGAGACATACTGTGATTAAAGAAGATTGTGCACCTGTTGGATAGGGGCAATCAGCCATGTTAGTTATATAAATTTATTGTGGGAAACAGATGAGTATTTAGAACACTGCCTTACTCATGTTAGGCTGTGGATGTATTTTTCCCTTTAAAGCAAATAAGCATTTGTTTATGATATGTGTGCGTGAGTGTGGTGAGCATACGGAAGTCAGAAGACAAGCTCCGGCATTGGTCCTTGCTCCACGGCGACAGGGCCTTTTGCTGTTTGTTCGCTGCCTCCTACACTAGGCAAGCTGACCTGCAGGCTGCTGCTGATTCCCTTGTCTTCGTCTTGTCTTCTGGTTGGGGCATACTGGGATTGCAAATGCGTTCGCGATTGCTTCCAGCTTTTTCTGTGGGTCTTGGGGATCTGAACTCAGGTCATCAGGCTTGAGGTGTGCTCTATACACATGACCCTATCTATCTCTTTGGTCCTCAGGCTAGTTTTTATCACTGGTAATTTCATACAACTGTGAGCCACTTCTAAGTTCTTTATAAATTGCTTCTTTGTTGTCATTATTTCCCAGGTAGGGAGAAGAACATATTAATGGTCTTTCCCAATACATAAAACAGGTTGCTGTGAAGGCATGTACCACCCATAACTACCAAGTTATTGCTTTGAAGAAAAGAAAAATCCTCAAAGCCTTTCAACTTCGTAACAAGCAGGACCTGAGACTGGGGAGATACCCAGCTGTCAAGAACACTTGTAGCTCCAGTTCCAATGGATCAGTGCCCACTTCTGGCCTCTGTGGATACATGCATATATGTGTCATATACTCATACATACATACCTACACACAAGTAAGAAATTGTTTTTAAAAAGAACTATTTGCTGCCTGACACGTAGTCTGCACATAAAACATGTCTGAGTTGTCTGTCTTTAAAAAAGTCATTCAAGTTAAATTACTCATTGGATGAGGCCTATATATAGGAACATGCTTAATTTGTTTATGTATGTATGTATGTATGCATACAATGTTCTGCCTGCATGTATGCCTACATGCCAGAAGAGGGCACCAGATCTCATTATAGATAGTTGTGAGCCATCATGTGGTTGCTGGGAATTGAACTCGGAACTTCTGGAAGAGCAACCTCTGAGCCATCTCTCCAGGCCCTAATTTGTAAATTTTTATAAATGGTCACAAAACTTTGTACTGATGTGACAAGATAGTGCTGTGCCTCCAGGACAACAAAACTAGACCAGAGGAATGGAAAGATAACCTGCGTATGATTTTTGCTGCCACAACAGCAAGCAAAACAAAACGACTGCTTAGTATCTCTTTCCATTGGCCATGTGAGTGTGTAGGCATGCCCCTTCACTTGATTTCAGTCACACAGTTCTATCAAGATGGACTGTGTGCTTTGTGGTCTTGGACCAGTTGTGGCTAGGTACGAGAATCAATTTTGCTTTCTAAAGTAAGAGTTCGCTCCCCCACCCCACCCCCACCACCATCTTGCTACACAACCCAAGCTGGCTGGAACTCCCCGTGTAGCTGACTGCCCTGAAAGGCAGGATCTTTTACCTCAGTCTCCCAAGTACTGGGGTTGGAGGCCTGTACCACTCACCCAGCTGCCTCTCCGGTTCTTTTCTAAACTAAAAGAAGAGTATGGCTCGTGGGACAGAGTTATAGGTATGATCGTTAAATGGCTTTGTTCTTCATGTGTGAATTTAAGAGCATTACTTTAGAGCCTGGTTTGTAGCAAAGGGAAGAGCACTACCCAATGTTGATTCGCCAAATGATTACAGTTTAGCCCTTGAAATAAATGTTTCCCAAAATAGCAGCATTTGGGAAACTTTGAGGCCTGGTTCAGTCCTCACTCAAGAACTAAGAGGCCTTTCATATTCAGAGGGCAGAATACTGAGTACCAACAGAAACAAGAAGCCCTCAGTCCCCTCGCTCCGCCTGGGGACCTGCTGTACTATTATTAGCATGGCATACAAAATAGATTTGGTAAACACTGGAGAAGTCCTGCCAAGGAGCGTCTCAAAGACATATGGTCTTTTGTAAGTGCCACGAACATTGCAAACAAGCAAGATGTCCTAATTAAGAGGGAGCCTTTTCAGACATCTTGTTTTAAAACTTAGCATTGAACCAGACAGGCAGAACTTCAGAGGTGGGGCAAAACACTCGGTGCCCTTCGCCAGTGAGACTCAGGTTGAACTACAGAGGTGCCATCTCTACTTTCACCACCAGAGGGAGGGCAACTACATGGAATCAGCCAGGAGCCACCTTCGAGGGTCCAGACAGGCGCCCAGGTCTCCCATGGTGGATGGACCCTCTATAGCTTTCGAGATAGCAGAAATGGAGAGGACGAACCCGCCTTTCTTGTTCCCTGGGGTTAGGACATGCGGATTATTTCTTCATTTTCACAAACTTCAGTAAGGAGAGTGCACATTTAGCTGAATGACTAAATGGGGGGGGGCAAATAGCCATTGTTCTAGCCTGCTTTGCCTCAGGTATGCTGCGGTTTCTCTTTTGTGTTCAGTTATTAAATCTTTGTAACGATTTCATGGGATAGAGTTTGGACTAGTCCAGGTTTCTGAATTCTTCCCACCCCAAATCCTTGTTCTGTGTTGTTTTAACTGAGCTTTTACCAGATAAGAAACCTGACCTTGAGCTACGGAGTTCCTGTTGTCAGTCCGTGTTCTCAGCAGGTGTTCAATCGAGAGTCAGTGATTGACAGAAATGCCTGGTGTATGGCTTTTTTGTCATAGGGGGCAGCCATGAAGAACGGGGCATAGTTTTGATGCTCCAAGTGTCTGACCATTTTTTTCCAAAGTACTGTTTTATATAATATATAGGAACATAATATATAAATATATAAACCATATTATATAAGATACACATACAATATTACACACACAGACACACACACACATTCCTGAATACATAAGTACAACCTGCTCAGTCTGTATAATGATGTCTGTGTGTATGTTTTCAGGGCTGACCATTTGGTATCAGATAGCCAGTTGGTGTGCTCTTCCCCGGGGGAGACTTATTTCTCTGCTCTCAGGCTCTCAGCACTCCCACAGGAGCATTCCTGCAGTTCTTGGGCTTGCCTCCTTCCACATTAGCATATCTATTGGTGCCATCCCTGTTCAGCTCACAGTTAGGCTCCTGAACATAGTTTTGAACTTAATGGAAACAAAATCCTCTAAAATAAACATTACCCCTTCTTTCTCATTGTAAGCACCTCCCCAATATGCATACAGAACCCCCTCTTGGGAAAAGGGGGTGACTTCTAAGGGAATAATGTTACCAAAAGGCATTCGATTAGACAATGACTTCTTATGGAAAACATTGCTTTATATTTGTTTTTATTCTTTGACAGTTTTATAATATATCTGACAAATTTTATCCATCTCACTGCTTATTATCCACTCTCAGCCTCCTCCCTCCCCTACTGAAACCTTCCAACAAACTCCCCTCTCCCTCCCACTTTTGAATCTCCTGTGTGTGTATGACCCAGTGGGTTTAATTAGGGATTTTATATGAACATAGATGAACATAGTCTAACTTTTTTTTGAGGCACCGTCACTCACTGAACCTGGAGCTCATTGGTTAAGTGTCTTAAATGGCTGGCCAATGAGCTCCAGGGATCCTCTCTGTCTTCTAGAGCTGAAAGCCAAAAAGGTGTCAGTGTGCCCAGCTTTTATGTGGGTGCAGGGGGTCCAACTTTAGTTCCTCATGTCTGAGCGTCAAGTACTTGAACCACTTAGCTCTCTCCATAGCCTTAACACCAACCTTGCTTTAGGTGAAGGAAGACTTGATCTCAGGTCTGCTGGTCTGAGGCCATTCTGTACCATTTGCAGTGGGACCAAGAGTACTGAACTTAGAAATAGCTCTTACTACCAAATTCTAAAGTCTAAGTACCTGCTCTGATTCAAAAACGGATTCCTAAATAAAAAATGAATAAGGACACACACACAAAGGAAGACTTCCACCCAGACAAGAATTCTTATAGAAGACAAAACTCTCATGAATACATGGTTTCTATCTTGCTTTTGACTGAGTTGCAGGAGGAATTGTGGGTGGGGAGGGCATAAGGACAGGATTGAAGGTGCTAGACTTAACTTGATACTTCTTACTTTACATGAAGAGTGTGTGCCCTGGTTAGCTTTTTGTTAGCTCAATACAAGCTAGAGTTACCTGAGAAGAAGATGCTCAATTGAGAAAATGCTCCCCTCAGATGGTCTGCAGGCAAGTGCATTTTCTTGATTGATGATTGATGAGAGAAGGCCCAGTCAACTGGGAACAGCATCAACCACTGAGCCAGATGGTGCTATGTAAAAGCAGGCTGAGCAAGCCGTAAGCATCATTTCTCCATGCTTCTGCTTCAATTCCTGCCTTGAGATTCCTGCCTTGAGTTCTTGTCTGGACTTCTCTGCCTGATGACTATACACTGGCAGGTAAAATAAACCCTATTCTTCTGAAGTTGCTTTTGGCCATGGTGTTTTTAGCACAACAACGAAAAGCAAACTAGAACAGTGTGAAAATACCAAAATCTACCACAGCCATCCTAGTAACAGATTTGCATCTTTGTTTGGCAAGACTACACACTTGATTCCTCCAGTGCTGGTTCCAATATGCTCTTTATGAGTCTAAAGGGATTATTAATATGCTGCATTAGAATCATGCAGTCATGGTAATTTCTAGCAAGATGTTGAAAGCTTGGAGCACATTTGTGTTCATGAAAATGATCATCTATTAATTTAATGCAATAGCAGGAGCAAGCTGGGATGAGAAGGGAAAAAAGAAGTAGGGAGAAACGAGGTGGGGGATTATATGTTATATCTTAAACTCATACGTGGGACCATGAAGGTCTGAGCTAGTACCCATGTCAGTCTGCCTCCACTCCAGAGTGACCTCAGAAAGGGTAAGTTCTAATTAGGGTCTGTTGAGCAAGAGTGAAATATTTGACAAGATTGAGTGAGGCTGGGACCTTTTTGGGATCAATGCATTGATCAGACTGTACCTAAGCTCCACAACCGGGCAAAGTCTTTCCTCAGGAGACATGTTATTGATTGTGATACTGGGGAAAGTGGTGAAAGTTCATTCTCTGTTTGCTACTAAACACAGAGACAATTATTTATGAAGGGCTTCCAAAAACAGAAGCAGTAGTGGAGCATATACTCATTTGCTACATTATTAGAGACTGAATGTTACGTTATGGCGAGAATCCTCCCATCAACCTAGGGTTTAATACCTACCATCTTCAAGCTAGGGTTGACTAGGGCAAGGTTCATTGTTAATCTCAGTCAGTTCATTACTTTTGCCGCATGGAGGACGGAAGCCAGGGCCTTTGGCATGCTGGTTGATGACTCTACCATTAACTCACATCCCATATTTGCCGCCCATATTTTTGTTATTTGAAAATACTCTCGGTTTTCATGATCGAAATGAATGGTTCTTCTATAGCAAATGAAGTCACCAGGCCAATGTTCTTCCAGTCTCTTATTACATGCTATATCATGCTATATCATGCCTTTTCTATCTCCTCATACACCATTTCTTCCCTTGATTCTCTGAAGATCTGTATGTTCTTACCACCAGAGGCTGAGACAGGCTCCTTCTTGTGCTGTTCCTACAGAAGTCTGAGATATATCATCACCCACCTGGATAAATCTTACATGTGACTTCACTCTGGCTGATCAGTCATGGTGATGTGGTCACCAGCCACAGCTCTTTTTTTGGGCTTGATAATGCCCCAGTATTCTCCTCTGACTGTGCCAATCTGTCATACACCAAGCTGCCTAGGCTGAGGGCCAGGAGGATGCGAGGTGTCCTGCGACTGGTGTGTTCTGGTCTTTGTTGTGTGGGAGCTCTTTAGCAAGGGCCAGCTGGTACTTCCTTAGTTAGGGAGGGGTGGTACAGCCTGCAGGCAGACAGCAATTAAAATGGCCATTTCTTCAGTTCACTACAATCAAACCTTTTCTTTGTGGCTTGTTTTTGGTACCACTGCCTTCCCAGAGACTCCTTGGCTGTATCTACCCAGGATGAAAGTGATGCCTTAGGCACTTGGGGAGACGCTGGGAGGCGACTGAGAATTCTCTGACTCCACCCTCCACTGTGTTTCACTTCTATCAAAAGTCCCCCTTTCTTTCTGGAGGGGAAAGTCCCGGAACTGGGTGGGATTGCCCCAGGGAGCCAGAAAAGCAGGGTTCAGAACTGCTTTCTCACAATGTCCTTATTTTGAGTCACAGGGAGGGGAATGAGCTTTTTAAAATCTATCCTAATGTTGAACCATGGTTTAAATCAGGGTCCTCCATGTCTGTATTAGGTGTAAGGGAACCTGGGCTTTGCATACGGATGTCAGACCAGGACTTAGAAAGTGGTCAGAATGACTATTTTCTAAGTTCTAGCTTAGTGGTGGGATGGAGTCTTAGGATCAGTTTACCCAGGCTGTGCCTTCCTCCTGGTTTCCCTCAGGGAGACTGAAGAAGGGTACTTCTCTCCTGATTTCTGGGACTAGAGAACAAAGGGGAACAACCTTCTTTTGTGCTAGGTGAGCACTCTTATTCTCATTCAGCAAACAGGTGGAAGAGCATTTTTGGCATCTCCTGCTTATTGGTTTTTTTTTTCAAGCTCCCAGAAAGTGGAAGGGAAGGAAAATGGAAACAGAAGAGGGGGAAAATTCTGGGCACCTCAGAGAGCTCCTTCCCACAGAAGTCAAATGAGTTATCTTGTCTGGACCTAGAGCTGACAGTTTCTAGTATTAAACAGACCCCAGGATCATGGCTGTTGGGAGAAAGGTGACATTTAAAGGGCCCAGTGGGCAAGAGGAATCACTGGCACTGTGCGAGCATTAGCGCTGATAAAAGAGAGAATTAAAACTCGGCTTGCTGAGATAATCCGTGGGACCCACCTCCCACCACGGGGTCGCTGAGGGTGACTGGTTACTCATCCCTTTCTGCCAGGTCTTGAGCTGGGATGGCTCCCAGTGAGCCAGGAAAAGTAAATGACCTTGGATCCGGAACAGAAGGGAAGTGGCCTTCGTGGTCTAACCTGTCCTGAGTGACACCAGAGAAAGACAGGCATGAGTGTGGTGAGAGGGAGAGTTGCCGAGGAGGGCCGGGTGCCACCGAGATGTTTCTGGCGCTGGAGCAGCTGGCATCCCGCTCTATTGAGATTGGCTGGCCCAGGAGGATCCTAATTACCACACAACTGCTGCCTGCATGATCACAGTGATAGCAGCAGTGCGGGCGGAAGGAGATGCGAGATGGATCGGGTGACGGCTGCGGAGGACGCCGGCATCATTGTTCTTTGCCCTGGCTTCAAACAAGGGGGCTGGTGCCAGCTGCCTGCTAAGTTTGAAACAGCTGTCCCCAAGAAGGTGCCAACCCTTCCTGCCTCCTCTCCAGAGTAGATAACCAGCCTCAGTCATCAGGTCTGTCTGTATGTCCTTGGGTCATGGCAGAGGCCCCCAACCCTCTGGCCATGCCAGTAGGGGGCAGCCTTGAGGGCCCTGAGGACTATTTACTCCAGGAGGGGGCAGAGGAGAATTCAGAAGTGTGGAAGGAGGGCATGGAGAGGGGGCTGGAAAAGAAACTTTCAAGACCACAGAGATGATACCTCTGAGGAAGTGTCCTAACAGCAAAGAGAAGGACTACACATTCATTAGTTAGGCAACCTCTTCGATTGGAAAAAAAAATCCACAAAAACAAAGGTATTTTCTTGTAGTCTCCAATATGTGTCTGTGTGTGTGCGTGTGGTTGCACATGCATATGTGCATAAGTGCATATGTGTGCATGCATGTGTGTGTATGTGTGTGTGCATATGTGCGTAAGTGCACATGCATGCGTGCATGTGTGTGTGTGTGTGTGTGTGTGTGTGTGTGTGATTTTCCTTTGCTTTTGGACAAAGTCTCAGGTTTATGGTCAACATGAGAGCTTTTGAGGACAGCTCTTAGTGGGGTCTGAGATTCAAACGAAGGAGTGGGAAAAGTGCTGAGAAGGATGCAAACCCCACTTTGATTTGTCCGTTTTATGATTGGTTCTCAGGAAGATGCTAGGACTGATCAGGGACAGGGACTCTTTAATGAGGCAGCCATTGTATCCTCTCTAAGTCCATTGTTGGCTTCCTGACTTCTGGATACTAAGGAGACTTCTGGAAGAAGAAATAACATAGCAGAGTCATTGACTGATCACGGTCCTCTTGGGAATTTGGTGACTAGTTATGACAGCGGAGAGCCATGCAAAACTGACCTGCCATGCCGCTGTTCAGGGTTTGCACACGGGGGAGAAACCTGGAGACTCAGAATTTCCTGGCTCTTATTCCTCTTTGTGTAGTCGCACACGGGCTTTATTGAGTGTCTGCCTCCAGTGCACCACACAATGTCATATGGGAAATCTTATGTTAAGCCAGGTTTATTCTTCCTTTGTAGACCAGGCTGGCTTTGAACTCAAAGAAATCCATCTGCCTCTGCCTCCTGAGTGCTGGGATTAAAGGCATATGCCACCACTGCCAGCTAAGCCTGGTCTATTTCCTTCTAAGTCCTTCAGGATGCCAGGGGCAGCTTTAGATTCTGAATCCTTTCAGTTGCTTCACAAGACCGCAGGGGCAGTATTGAGTGTGGCGAAGCTATGGTGCCAAGATCTGCACATTTCCTTTCGTTAAACTTCCCGTTTAGCTTTTGGATGGCGTTTGGATTTCTTCTCTACCATTCTAGGAATGTTGGTCTATGGCCTTTAATGTCCCCAGTAGCTGTAAGGGAACCCGGGGTTTGCACAGGGACATCAGACTGGAATCTTGAAAGTGGTAGAATGATAATTTTTAGACATGGTTGCACCTTAGTGTTTCATGTTAGTCCTGACTTTGAAACCCAGACTCATTAGCAGGATGCCACACTGACTCATGGAAGCATGTTATAGTCATGGGAAAGAAAATGGTCCCCATAGGGAATGGCAGTATTAGGAGGTGTGGCCTTGTTGGGAGAAGTGCGTCACTGTGGGGGTGGGCTTTGAGCTCTCCTATGCAAGCTGTGCCCAGTGACACAGTTGCCTCTGCTGCCTGCTGATCCAGATGTAGAACTCTCAGTGTCTTCTCCAGCTCCATGTCTGCCTGTGTGCCGCCGTGCCCTGCCATGATGATAATGCACTAAACCTCTGAAACTGTAAGCCAGCCCCAAGTAGATGTTTTCCTTTATAAGAGTTGCCTTGTTCATAGTGTTTCTTCCCAGCAATAGGACCCTAACTAAGACACATGTGACATGCGTGGCAGCAGGTTAATCTCTTCAGAAAAATCTCGGGAAGATAAGAAAGCAAGAGGGTCTTTGGATTTTTAATGAGTATAGTTTGGAACTAGTAATTAGACCCATGTGTTTGGGAGGCAAGATCGATTAGTGGAGTAAAAGTGCACCATTTACATTGCTCAACCTGCAGGAACTCTGCTTACACATGCCATCATCTACAGCATTTCCGATCAGTAGAGCAGAGACCATACAGCCTGGACTGTCAGTCCTTACCATGCACCATCAGAAAGAACACTGGCTTCCTCTGGTCTCAGAATCCTCCATGCTCACTTGTGGCCTCTATTGGATAGAGCTGAATGTCACCTTGTTCCCCAGCTTTATATCTGGATTGATTTTTATTGTTTTTTAAGTCTGGCTCAGCCTCCTGTCATTTCAAAACTGTTTTCCATTTAGGCTACCACAGTCTTGTATCACATGATAATGTTTCAGGCAGTGACAGAATGTATGGTGGTCCCGTAAGCTCACAATGAGGCCAAAACATTCCTATCAGCTAGTGACGTCAGCCATCTTAACACATTCCACATGTGTATGTGGTGATGCTCCCAGCCACCACTGCCGTGTGGGCAGGCGCACAGAGGCAAAACTTGTGTAACCATGGACAGCACGCAACACATGGAGATGGCAACAGATGTTATTGGTTTATGTAATTATTGCAGCACACTACACGTTAACCTTTGTTTCAGAGGGTCCTGCTTTGCATATAAAAGTGGACTGTAAAGCAGCATGCCCATTATTCTAATGGAAGCCTCATGGTTTTGTGCTTGCTCCATTTCTTTTCATGTGTATGTGTGTCTCTGTGTGTGTATGCATGTGCTCACGTGTGTGTGTGTGTGTGTGTGTCTACAAGCACGTGTCTACACATGTGCATTGAAGACCACATAACAACCTCAAGGGTTGCTCTCAGGTGACATCGACTATTTTATTATTATTATTATTGATTTAGAGGCAACTTTTATCACTAGTTTCAGCTGAACTGGCAGGCTGATGGACCTTAGGAGTCCTGTCTCTACCTCCCCAGTGCTGGGGCACAGGACACTGGACTGGGTTCTGATGATTGAAGTCAGGCTCCCTCGACTGCAAGGCCAACACATTACCAAATGAGCCGTCACCCCAACTCTTTCCATATCCCTTAACTGCATCAAGTGGCCATACTGAGTGCTTGACCGATGTCTCCTAAGATTATTATGTTTGCAGAGAGATCAGATGGCCTAATGCTGAACTCTCCAGAATGTATCTCTACCACTAAACAAATCATGGCTCCATCTGAAAAATCAAGTGATTACTTCCTAGGTTGCCTTCTGTTTGCTGTTTGTACATCTTTTCAACACATGTATACACATTTTTGTCAGAGAAGACATACTGAGTAAATCAGGGTTAACTTGGTTGTGTGTAAATTTTTAAGCAATAAACAATAAATGTTATCTGAGCTAGCATACAACATAGATTACTATGTAGATATTACTATTATTAATCTTGCTTGTGAGAGGATGCTCCACATATAGTGTGAAGTATCAAGATGAGAACACAAGACCACATACCATGATGACCTCATATCTGTGGAAATATACAGAAGAATAATAAACTCTACAGAGAATGTGCTAAACTGTGAACTAGTAAGTACATGTTGGAAGTGAAACTCCAGGTGAGTTTTCTTTTTGGACCAACATTTTCTATAATCAATATGTACAATTTTTATAATCAAAATACTTTTAGAAGAATAGTTATGAAGTAGGTCCCTGATATGGCATTGGATGTAAGCAGCTCAGTTACACATGATGGCAAAGTTAAATACTTTCAGAGTCAGGCTCTTGGTTAGGAAGGTATCTCTATTGTGAGATATGAGGAGGGACCCACAAGAAGAGACACAGGGATTTTGATGGTGAACCAGAGCCATGGATGTCAAGATAAAACATGAGCCATTGACAAGTCCCCAGCGATATGAAACAGCATGCAAGGTCTCTACATCTCTGCCTCTATCATCTGTCTGTCTGTCTGTCTGCCTGCCTGCCTGTCTGCCTGCCTACCTGTCTGCCTGCCTGTCTGTCTGCCTGCCTGTCTGCCTGTCTGCATGTTTGCCCATCTCTGCACTGTCTCTCTTCCTTGTGTGTATGTGCGTGAGCATGCGGAGGCCAGGTTGATGTTGGGTGTCTTCTATTGCTCTCCACATTAAGTTCCCAGCAGCACCCCCACAGAAGTCCCTGGTTCAGTAGTGCAGCTGACCAGTGAGCCCCAAGGTCTGCCTTACTCTGCCTTCACCTCCAGGGCTAGTACATACCCTTAACTAGTTTGACTTTGGGTTCTGGGGATCTGAACCTCAGACCCTTCTGCTTGCACCCCAGGTACTTTAACCTCTGAGCCCTCTTTCAGCTCCTCGAATGGGGTTTGAACCAACTGGATCAGAATTTCTAGGGTAGAATTATTCCAGTCATCACCCACACTTTGGCAAAGTCAGTACATTCTGATTAATTTGTTATTGGAGTTTTCATGACCCAAATTGCCCAGCTCAGGAGAAGCTTAGTCCAGAGTTTGAATCCGTGTCAAGCAAAATTTCTGTTAGGGCTTTAAATGATACAGTGTGTTGAGACATGAGATTTTCAGTTATCTGTTCTCCTACCAATATTAAAAAATACACATGAGAAGAAAATAAACACAAACACATTTAATCAGTTACATGGACGGGGTTGATTTTCCCCCATTGGGTAATGCTCTTCAAAAAGTCCTTGGAGAATTTAAGCTGAATTAATATTTGTCAATTCAGAGCCACAGAACAGCAGTTCCAGCCTGTTACAAAACCCAGTCTCATGGCACAACAGTGAGAAATCAATTTGTCACCAAAATTTCATTTGTTTATTACCCAGACAAATGGGAAAGCAGGATTGGAGAGTATGTCAATGTGGTTAGTAGTGATTTTTTGGCTCATATTTTCCCTTAGTAATTGAAGGGTTGGATCCGAGATATTTCTAATTGTAAAAGCCAAATCCATGACTCCGACAATGAAACACATATCAGAACTTGCTGCTGTCAATCACTGTACTTAAATGTGGGGTAAGAGAAGGACTCCACCTCGGACAATAATTGGAATTTTAATTACCCAAATGCCCAGCTCAGGAGAAGCTTAGTCCAGAGTTTGGATCCTTGTCAAATACAGTTTCTGTCAAGGCTTTAAGTGATTCAGTGTGTGGAGATTTTCTAATTCGTGAGTTCAGAGGGTTTTTCTATTTTTTCAGATATCTTTTTTTCTTTCAACTTTTCTTTGTTTTCGATGATATCATTTATATTGGGACCAACAAGGAAAAATGAGTACACAGGGATTATCTGTGGTTAAAAGGCAGTGTTACTGGATGTGTATTTTGGGTTGAAGCATTACTAGACTAAGTATGGCATACTGAAAAAAAAAATCTGTAGATTTGGTTGAAGTCTGTACTTTATCTCTTACCTGCTGTGGGGTGTTGGGAAGTCACTTAACTTTCATATTCTCTGCTATTGACCCATTGCATGGGGAGAGCGGTACACATCCCAGCTCAAGGTCCAGAATTGAGTTAAACAATCACCTCCTTTATTTCTACAGAGCTCTCACCCCTGTATTGTCATTGCATTGATCACCGCACAATTTATGTCATAGACAGTCTTGGTTTAAAATGTCTGTATATGCAAATAAGAAGTAAATTCCCAGATACAGAGCTCGTTCAGCATTGCAGCTGTACGCAGGCAATGCCCAGCATGCAGGGCCTGATCAGTATACATTTGTTGGAAAGACAGATTCTGCCCCAGGATAAAAACACGAGGAGGACAATGTGCCGTAACCTGGTGGTTAGGCTTGATTTTTGGGATCTGTAGTTCTAATCCCCATGTCAACATTTGTAGTTGTGCAACCTTGGGTAATTAGCTGCTTAGGGCTTCCACTTTGCCTTCGTCATAGGTAACAGTGCTTAACTTGAAGTTATGAGAATTTAAAGGTATTATTACTGCCAGGAAGTGATGGTGCATCCCTTTAATCCCAGCACTCAGAAGGCAGAGGCAGGCGGATCTCTGTGAGTTCGAG
>LOJH01002855.1:27223-41033 GCA_001685095.1 Ellobius talpinus
CCTGGTCTACAAGAGCTAGTTCCAGGACAGGCTTCAAAGCTGCAGAGAAACCCTTTTTTGAAAAACCGTATATGTAAAGTAGTAAAGGAACTGAGCCGGGGTCTGTGCTCATTGTCACCTGGTAGCTCCAAGTTTCTATTTACTTAGTGCTCAAGCTCATCTTTCTCAGCTAGGATGAATTTAAAAAATGATGTCATTAAAAAAGGATAATGACAAAAGTTTTCTATCATGTCACACAAAATACCATCTCCTAATACTTTAGATTTGTGGCATGGCTGTGTTTGCATGCTTACATTTTGGGGGAGAGGAGAGCACGTGGAATGAAGACTTCAATAGCAGGATCCTTGCTTTCTGAGGGCATGGCACTAAGTGCCAATCAGGGCGAGGCTAGCTAAGGGGAAGGAGCTGAGGAATTACTTTTGAATATTATAGGTTGGTGGGACCCAGCAGGGCATCATGGCTCTGGCAGCCGTGGAGTATTGTTGCTGGAGCCACTGGATAATGGGGGGAAAGGTGAGGACTGGTGTCCTAAGCTTCCATGGCCTTAGCAGGATGATGGCCCTTGCTGCCTGGATCTGTGCAAACCCCAGTAGACAAAGGAGATTATAGCTGTAGAACAAGAAATGCAGGGGGCTAACATGTCTTGCTTCCATTCTCTATTTATTTGACTTGTTAAAAAAGTTATTGCCTCATTGAGTCATTAAAACTACCATTGGAATGGGCATTTTGTTTACTGAATAAAGACCTGAGGCTGAGGAAAGTTGGGTGACTCACTGAGGGTCCTTAGCAAGTTCTGTACAGATGGCAGTAGATCGTCTCTCACTTGGAGGAGTCAGTGGGAGTCTGAGCTGGTGGAGAGCAGAGCAGCACTGAGATGGGAGAGGCCCTGGAGAAGCAGCAGCAGCCACACTAGCAGCAGGGGGAGGCTCCCTGAACCGACTGCCTTTTCAGGGGGCCCTTGCGTGCTTCTTACATCTCAACTGGGCAGAGCCTAAAGGGAAGAACATAGAAGCTGATAGAGAAGCAGCATCTGGGAATGACCTCTGACCTGCCCTGGCTTGTCGGGTCATGTTGTGTCATGTGGGTCATCCACCCCTCTCGAAACCCACTACACGTTTATACAGACAGCCTTTCTAAGTGGTACTTTGGGAATGCTCCTAGCTCTTTTTAATTTTAATAAATTGTTTCCAGACTATCTCCTAAGGTGGCGATTTTCTGTTCTAGTATGTGATTGTCTCCAGTGGATGAGGAGTCCCTCAGTCATCATTTTCCTTATTAACAACCTTGTCATTCATGTAGTTGTTCCCTGCTGCTGAAGATGTAGGCCAGGGCAGTGGGTTTTGGTAACGATTAGGTTGGTTCTGAAATCATCAGCTGCTTTCTCTCAGAAGAACTGCTTCGTTTTGTTTCATGACCTCCCCCATATGCACCCACACTTCTCATAGAGGGCAGTGAAACTGGCCACAGTGACTTCAAAGTAACGCCACTGACCTCTGCTTGAAAGAGTGGGAAGGGATGGTGGAGATGTGGGCCGAGAATTACTCTGGCCTAGCCTGTAGACCCTGGAGAAGGTCAGGAGGGGATGCACGCGTTAGGAGTGGGTTCCCAGGGTTGACAAATATCACAGAAGCTGTTCACTTGGGAGACATGGGTGTGTAAGAAGTCACATCCAGTAAACATGGGAAGGGAAGAGATTTATACAAGGGGATTGCCCTTACGGTGGCCTCCATGGTCATATTTAAATAGATTCCGGTAGTGTTTATGTGAACTGTACAGTATAGTGAGAGTCACATTAATAAATATAATTTGTTAAAAGGGGGCTATGGGGAAAACAGAGTCATAGAACTGGGACCAAAGGAACTGAGAACCGACCACACCCTGCTTCATGCCACCTGATCCAGTCTTCACAACCCAAGAGAGTACATAGCTTCTGCCTGTCTCCTTTTAAGAGATCACATCTGCAGACAAGAAGCCATGCCCCAAGGCCAGTACCCCAAAGCTATTGGCAGAATGAATTCCCACAGCAGCACAGAGGAAACTTCTGCTTTGAAGCTCAGATTAGAAAATAGTTTGGAGGAATACTTAGGACATGGGTTCTGAGTCTATTCTGCATCCAACTTGTTTCTAATGCCTTTTAACTTTGCTTTGTCTTAGTAAATTTATCTAAATTCCTAAATTTTAGTTTCTCAAAGTCACAATGCCTGGAAGATTAAATAATTATGTAGGTTCTACTTAGGATTCTGCCTGGCGCTTTGGAAGAACTGTTGAATGCATCCACCGGTATTATTACTCTAAAGGATGAAAGCTTTATATCACTATTATAATAGAGATTTTAATACTTTGAAGATTGACTTGTCAAATCAATCCATTTCCCCTGATGCCCACTGTGCATAGCACTTCCTCTCTATAAGGAATTAGAGAAGTAAATGACAAAAACTGACCATTAGATCTAGAGTTAAAAGCCCTGATATCTACAGCAGCTCAATTTTGGAGAAGTCTTTTGTCCATCAGTCTCAATTTTTCTTTCTTCCTCTCCACAAGGAATTGTTGAATTAAATTTAGGCTGGCATGTGTGTGTGAGTTACTGGGAATCTGCCTCCTGTGACCAGGGAAGGCATAGCTAATAGATATCAGCGCCTTCCGTGCCATTTGTCATTTGGCTCAATACTGCAGGCCAGGATGTCATCATCAGTTGGTTAGTGTTGGCAAAGAAATTAAACCGATTTCCCACCTGCTTATTGTCTGTTCTCTGTGGTCCCTTCTCCTCTCACACATTTCTGATTTAATGGCTTAGAGATGAGTGGATGGGATGATTTTTGTGTATTTAATATGGTTGCCCTGGGATGTGTCCAGAAGGCCAAAGGAGACAGAAGAGCTTTCTTTAGAGTCATGGTAGCTTAATCTCTCCCCAAGGGTCTCCCATTTCAATGTTGGTGTGCGATCTGATTAAATCATATGGTTATTAGTTAAGCATGTCAGTTAAACCTGTGTCTGGAGACCAGCATTCAGGCCTGAAGCCTGAATTTTCTGCTTCCAGTTTTAATGTTACCAGCCACTATAGCCACCATCTAGGAATCTCTTGTTAAGAACCAAATCATCCCAAAGAATACTGGCTAGAAGTGGCTGTGACTTATTTGTAACAAGTCTGTAGAAACTCAGCATTTGGCTGATTTTTGTGGGTCTCGAACAGATGAGTATGTGCTAAATGAAGGGTCAATTGGAGGCTTTGCTTGAGGCTTTGCCTGGCTGGGATGACTGTGTGGTTTTACCTCTGTTTCTATGTGGTCTCTCAGTCTGGCCTTCGTGGTGATTTCAAGACAGATTTTCTTAAAGATCGAGTTGTCATATATGGATACTTATTGAGCTTCTGATTGTGAAACACCTGTTGACATCACATTGGCCAAATCCAGGCTGCCTGTAGTAGTGTGTGCCGGGAGAAGTGATTCACCAGGGATTGTCACGTCTGTAACCCTATTACACTTATCATTGTCACTTTCTTACCTGGTTATGGAAAAGCGCTGCGTGGTGGCAATGATGGGGCTTAAGTTTTCACAGAAAAGCCAGATTTTAACAGAAAAATATATCTATGATATGGAATAATAAAGGCAGTATAGTGGTTTGTGCATGGAAGACCTCTAATATATAATATCGAATGACTTGATAAATGAATTAAATTACCAGTAGAGAGTTTGCAATACCACCTATGAGAATACTATAAACTGAGGTTCTTCACAAAGTGCTTACCATAAAAGTATCTATAGTCTTAAAGGTTTGGGGCACCCTTGCATTTTCTTCACTAGGCTCAAGTCATGTCCAGTGCAGTCCCTTATTACAGATCACTGATGCTTTATACAAAGCACATATTTATTTATATTTATTTGATAAAGGACAAAGCTGCTATGCCATAGACTAAAGTGACACTTCTTTCTGCTACCAGAAGAAAACAAAAGCAGAAGCCAAGTGAGTAGCAGCACTGGAGATGGTCCCCCTCCTACCACGATTCTTAGACTTAAATAGAGGCCATGAGGAGGGAAGGAAAACCTAGTAATAGGGAAGTCTGAATGCTCAGAATTCTTTCTCCCTGATGTTGCCCAGATTTGTTTTAGGAAAACATTGACCACATTTGGTTTTAGGTAGTGACAGCCATTTTGCCTTAGAGTTGGAGATGTTTGATGGTACTAAGGATAGATTTTTAGGTCCTTAAAACAGATTGCTTTGCAAGAACAAGGCTTGTTTCTGTCCTGTGAGTGGAAAACAAATCTATTTAGAATAATAGTCTGTGATCCACAACCTTTCCTGGTTTCTGTTGTGTGGTTTATCAATATTTTAATAGGATAGTTTTGACCTGAAACAGACCACCTTGGGCCTGGATTTGTGACAACATGCTTTTTATTTATACCTTGTAATTAAAAATGTGAATTCAAGCTTATCTGATAAAAGCATTAAAATGTGGTGACGTAGATGTCTTTGAGAGAATAGCATGTATTCTGAGGATCTGGATGTCAATTTCTCGCCTGCTTCCCACATTGCTGGGGTTTTATTTTTCTCTCTGGTTTTGGAGCCCTCTGTTGTCCTAATTCCCAGCAAACTGTTCCTGCTCGAGACTGATGGAAAACCACAACCGAGAACAGGCGTAGTGTGTGCCGGAGCAAGTTCCTGCCTTTGCCTGTGTTGTTTGCTATAATACAATGCCTTCTATTGGACATAATAAAGCACAGAAATGTACCTCTTACAATTCTGGGGGCTGCACAGCCTGAGGTGTGAGTAGGCTTGGTAGCGGCTGAGGGGTCATTCTCAGCCTCACGTCTAGCGTTTTCTAGTTGTGCCTTCGAACGGGAGAAGAGGCAGACAAGCTCGCTCGTTTTCCAAGACACTAATCCCATTCCTGAGGGCTTTTCATAATCTAGTTAAACCCTAAATCTCCCACCCCTTACCACAACCACACTGGAGGTCAGGTTTCAATCTATCAAGTGTGGAGCAGACAGCATTGAGATAGTGCAGGGGCAGCATGGAGCAGATCCTGCAGGGAGAAGTTTGAAAACTTCAGCCCTATCAGGACTCCATTGAGTCCTTTGGAAATGTCTTCTCTTGGGAATCTTATACACCTTGTGACGGACTAAATCTGCTTCCTCTGAATGGCATAAAGTACCACATAAATCTCAGTTGTACCCAGGGAGAAAAGTTCTGGGGTGCTGTCAGATTTGCAGGGACCTGCTTGGGGGCCAAGGTTTTCCAACCCTACATTCTTTAGGAATCAAATGCCCACTTGCATGAGAGAGCAGTGAACCAAAGGCCCTGTTGCCTGAGAGTGACGGTGTCCTTCTGTCTGAAGCATTGATGTTAGCTTCGTTCATGCAGAGGCAGTGATGTACTCATGCTCAATTTATTTATATCATTTATGGGCCATATTTTCTTGGCTAATTCGGTTTAAAAACAAAACAAGCAAAACAAAACAAGACAGCCCAACTCTCCTGCCACTAACTTGAAAAGGCAAAGAACCCTTTTGCTGAAAGTGCTAATCATGCTGGAGCAGTTTTGGGCTTTCCAGGAAATTAAATCTGTATATGTATGCTTCTGGTATGTGTGTGTGTGTGTCTGTGTGTGTGTGCGTGCTTGTGTGCACACATGTGTGTGCATGTGTGTTTAAATATGAAAGTCTTTTCTCTCTTTCTAGTTATTTGATATCTTAGCTAAAACTAGAACCAGGATGTACTAGGGGACTGGACAAAGTGTACCAGCTGTTGGGCTGTGGGGATAAAGAGACATACAAAGCACAGCTCTTGATCTTCTGATTCTGCCGCATTTATGAGCAAAATTGTATATTAGAATCCTTGTATGTCTTTGTCATTAAGTTTTCAAGAAGAAAGCTGACCTACTTGCTAGTCTAAAGTCAAGTGACTAGTTAGGACAGTCACTTGTATGGTGACCCCTTCCCCATAGCTAAAATTTTCTGAGTTCCATGTGGTGAGGTACTGACTATGTGTTAGGCATCATGCCTGGGCTTGCCTTGTTTAATCTTATCACACCCTCGGGTATTTTTTGTTATGAGCGTTCCCAACTTCCAGATGGGGCATGTGAGGTTGAACTTAGCTAGCATGGGTTCATGCACCTGATGGTTTACATGCACCCTGGGCCGGAGTGTTCCTCTTTGGGTCATCATCTTCATCGATATGTTATCATCAGCATTCTAGCCTACTTTAGAGGACAACACTTGATCAGGCTATGGGATGACACAATTATGTCATATCATTGAAATATAATTGATAAAGGGAACAGAGGTTAAAACAGTTTTGTTTTTAACTACATGAATTATCTGTAAAAATTTACATAAAAACCTGTTTGCTTGGTCTCCAGTTTCTTTAATTATTTGAATATGCATGTATGCGTGCCTGCGTGCGTGTGTGCATGTGTGCGTGTGTGCATGTGTGTGTGCGTTTGTGTGTGTGTGCGTGCGTGTGTGTATGTGTGTGTGTGTGAAACTGGGGATGGAATTCAAGGTCTTCCTCACTCTAAGCAAGCATGACATTGAGCTATGCCCCAGGACCAATGGGGAATAAGAGTTCCAAGACAGAGGCAACCCTAAGGAGGAAAGTGACACTTGGTAGGTTGACAGCTAGTGTGACATCCGAAGTCCAAGCACCTGTGTTAACCGCCAGGGGGACACTGATAATAGTGAGTTTCAACCCTTCTGTGTTTAGTATATTCAGAGAATCATTTGCATGGGGATAACAATCTGAATCTTCTTAGCAGCTCCTGGTTTCCAACATGGCAGCAGGTTTCATGTCACCTAGTGTCTGTCCCTGCTGCTTTATCTCTGGAGCAGCCACTTCAGAGGCAGGGGATTGATACCATGTCTGCTCCAAACTTGCTCCCATTTCTGCCTGCATATCAGGAAGCAGCCTTGGTTCTCTGTGGTTCGGTGAGGGTGTGACCACGTGCATGCACGCCTGTGTAAGTGTAGCTGGGTATTGCAGAAGATGCCAGAAACAGCATCGGCAGATTGGGAGGGGAGGGTGAGGACCTTCATTGTGTAACGAGCTGAAGGCACCAGGGAAGCTGCATTTGTTGTGAGTTAAAAGGTTTAGACAAAGATTTTGTGAGTAATGTCTAAGATTTTAATAGGGTAATTAATCTTTCTAAGTGTTAGTGCCAGATTTTGGGATCAGCTATTATCCCTGGCTGCAGAGAAGCCCTTTGTGTGTTGCTATGAACAGGGCTCAGAGAAGAAAATACTCAGGTTGCCAAACAAATATGTGGTCCCAGCTAGTTTGTTTAGGTTTCTACATGCATTTTCTGGTGCCTTTTAAGAAAGAAGCCCCCATTCCAAGGGCACATTCTAGCCTCTTAATAGCCACCGAATCGAAAGAGAAGGTAGGAGAATAAATATACAAACAATTTGGGCTTTTTGTACCTTAGTGACACTTGTTATTATTTCTAAAATAATACCAAGCATATTCATTTGAAGCCATATTTTAAGATGGAAAACATGATTTAATAAGCTCATAGGAATAAGAGTAAAATGTTCACCTCTGATTCTCCCCACATTTGGACCTGTTTCTTCTTCCTTACTCTAAGTTTAGTGAAAGTGGACAAACCACCAGCAAGCCACTGGAAATTGAATGAGACTTGGCCAGAACCTTCAGATAAGGTTGATTATCTAATAGAGCCTATCAAAATAGTAACTAGAAAGAGATAGCTTATTTTGTTCAAGTTTGTGTATATATGTATATACATGCACATATATACATACACACATGCATACTAATTACATATCGTACACATGCATACTATATATACAACGTATGCATATAGACCCACATATACACACATATAGAGACACAAGTAAAAAACTTCAAAGCATGTTGCACCCTGTAAAAACCTTTATGAATGGCACCCTGTGAAAGCCCTTGTGAATGACACTCTGTAAAAGCCCTTATGAATGGCACTGCTGTGGCCAAAGGAGCAGACGGCTTTGCTCTGATTTAACTTGCTTAAGACAATAGCTCTGACTAATATTTTTTTCTCTTTTAAACTTTATTTTATTTCACTTTTCAAGTCATGTTTATTAATTAAAAATTAAAATATAATTATGTTACTCCCCCCTCTTTCCTGGTCTCCCTCTAATCCCTTGTATGCACCCACCTCATCCCCTTTCAAATTCACAACCTCTTTTTCTTTGTTATACATGCATATAAATATATAAACACATAACTGCAGCATTTAGGGTGGTTGGATGTGTATGACTTCAGGGCTGACCACTTGGCTTTGGATAGCCGGTTAAGAGGCTCATCCCTGGAAATGACTAATGCTCCCTCTCTTACAGTCATTAGTTGTTGTAGATCTTTGCCCAGGGTGGGCCCATCAGATGGCCCCTTCCGTAGTAGCATGTCTGTTGATACTGCCATTGTTCAGCTCCTGCTCAGGCAGCTGCATTTTGGAGGCATCATGGGTGTAGCTTCCCTGTCATTTCTAGAACATGCGATCTCACCTAGCCTTGCTGGTCCTTTGGCTTGTGTTGGAGAGCTGTCTCTCTGCTCTAGGCAACCCACCATTTGACCCTTGTGTTTTGACCAGCTGTGACTTTCAGTGATGGTCTCCGTCTGCTGCAAAGAGAAGCTTCTTTGGGGAGGGATGAAAGCTACACTTGTCTGTGGGTATGAGGATGGGTGTTTAGAATGCACTTGGCAATTACGTTGCTTTAGTCAAGTGGTGGTTGAAGGTTCTCTGAGAACTGCGACCTTACTAGTCCTGGGTTGTTAGCTAGAGTCTCAGTAACAGGAGTGATTTCCCTTCTATTGAGTTGCCCTATGTCAAATTAGACCGATGTTGGTAGTGCCAAGATTTTTATTTTTATTATTTTAAAATTCTGTGTATTTGTGTGTCTGTAAATGGTCGTATGCACATAAGTAGATATGCCAGTGAAGTTCAGAAGAGGGCACAGGATTCTATTAAACTGGAGTTACAACAGGTGGTCATGAGCCACTGCATATGGGAACTAAACTCAGTTTCTCTACGAGAGCAATATGAGGTCTTAGCCCTGAACCGTCTCTCCGTCCTCCTATTTTTATTTTTTGGAAAAGATCTCACATAGCCCAGACTGGCCTTGAACAACAGATAGAGCAAGGGTAACCTTTAACTCCTGAGACCTCCAAGTCTGGGTTTATAGGTGTGTACCACCATGAATGTCTGGCTAATTATTAAGATATTAATAATTCATAATCATGGCTAAAGGCATGTAAGGGCACACTTAAATGTAAATATTAGAGTGAATTAAAAAATCTATTTTAGTAGAAAATTTTTGTGTTTTTTCTCTTGCATTAAAAAAGAGATCTTAAGCTGGGCAGTGGGGCACACACCTTTAATCCTAGTGTTCTGGAGGCAGAGGCAGGAGGATCTCTGTGAGTTTGAGACCAGCCTGATCTACAGATCAAGTTTTAGGACAGGACAGCCAGGAATACAGAGAAATCTTGTCTCAAGGAAAAAAGAAGAGAAGAAGAAGAAGAAGAAGAGGAGGAGGAGGAGGAGGAGGAAGAGGAGGAGGAGAAGGATTATGTGAGAATATAATTCTAATTTAATTTGAAAATTTGGCCAAATCAGTCTACTAGAAATACTTACTTATTTGTTTTTCTAATCTTAGAGGATGCCCATCAGGGAAAATTTGGGGAGCACTCTCCACATAGGCTTTTAAACATTGACCTACACCCTTTTACAGAATTAGTCATCATTGATTCTGTTCATGGCTTTGGTTCCTGGCGAGTGGCAGAGTTTTGTACATGTGTGTTAGATATGTATGCTCAAGGATCAATGGAGTGGATACTGCTCCTGTGTCCACACTCATAACTTGAGGTGATCAAGTGGGGAGTCTTGAACTACCAGCAAGAGGCTCAAGTCCTTTTTGGTTATGTAGCCTAGATTCAGAGCTCTTTGTAGCTCTCCTCAGCCAATATCTCTCTCTCCCGCCTTCCCATCTCCCTTTCCTCCCTCTGGCAATCCCTCCCATAACCCCCTTTCTTCTCTTCTCTTTCTCCTTCATTCTGTCCTTGATTACTTCTCTAATTCCTTTCCCTCTTGACTCCTTTCTTGCGTGGTACTATTACTATGTATAGTATATATATTTTATATATAATTATTACATTATTACTTTTTCAAATAAAGATAGGAAAAGGTCTGATTCTTAGAAGAAAAAACATAATTTCAGTGCTAAGTGGGTGGCTATCATTAAATGCACACAATTAGCCAAGGTGCTGTAAAGGAATAATTTATAAACTGCTAAATTGCCTGTGAGTGATTCCGTGAAGAGAAATAACTATATTATTCTGCTATTTGTGCAGGCCAACATAGATTCACATAGAGACACGTGACTATTTTTTCCCAAGTTCATGGTCAGCTACAGGAAAGGGCGCTGGGGACTCTTCAGCTTGACTATCTCATTTTACAAAAGATGAGACGGAAGCTCCCGGACATTAGACTGTGTTTTTAGGGTTGCTGCAGTGCGTTCCCAAAGCAGTGCACAGAGCCTTCTAACGCCCCCTTTCACTTCACTGGCTTGTGCTCTGGCTTTTCTTGCCCTTTCCCTCCCTGTGTTGAAAATTAAAAGCCTATAGGAACAGACGATACGATAAGGGTTGTGATCATCTATGAACAAGTCTGCTGTTTGATAGTGTTGATCAATCATTTTGTCATATTGTCTTATCCCTCCACATTTCCCTTGCTTTGTGTAAACATATGTATGTGCGTAAATTTATATATGCACATTGTTTTTTTTTGTTTTTTGTTTTTTGTTTTTGAGACAGGGTTTATCTGTGTAACAGTCCTAGCTGTCCTGGAACTAGCTCCTGTAGACCAAGCTGACCTCGAACTCACAGAGATCCACTTACCTCTGCCTCTCGAGTGATGGAATTAAATGCATGCACCACCCCTGCCTGGCTATTTTGATTTTCTTTAAATTATTTGAAAAGAAGTTGCAAATACAACCTTTAAATAGCTCAGTGGACACCTTCTGAGAACTGAGGTAATCTATGTTGAGCATAGTAAATTATCTCAGGCAAGAACTTTAGTGTCAACTCAATATTATCATGTAAGATTATATCTAGTGTCAAGCTTTCTAATTTTATGTATCATGTTCTTCAGTGGGCTGAGTGGGGTCATACTCACTCTGTATTTCTTTGGCATATATGTTTAGTTTATTTTTAATCTAGAATAGTTCTCCCACTAGATTTTTAAGGTCTTTTATTACATGGTCATTTTGGAAGAATCAAGTAAAATTGTCTTGTTGAATTTGATTTGTCTGATGTTTCCCTGTATGAAGACTCAATCATGTTTAAAGATAAGACAACGACATTGGCAATTCTTTTCTAGTTTCACATCTGTTGCAGTGATAAATACCCATATGTAACGGCAATTTAAGAAAAAGAAGCCATGGATTTGAATGAGAGCAAGTGAAGGGGTCCATGGGAAGCATTTGAGGGAGGAAAGGGAAGGGGGCAATGATGTAATTTTATTATAATTTCAATATAAATACATGTTGCATATATATATATGTAGCATCGGATATGAAAATGTTTATTTACTTTATACATCCAAGTTATAGTTACAGTCTGCCGTATCTGGGAAGTCAAAACAAGAGCTCCAGCAGCTACACACATTACACCACAGTCAAGAGTAAAGAGAGACTACGGACATCCTTGCTTCCATGACACAGACAGGCATATAGTATTAAATTGGCCCATTAATAGAAGACTAATATTTACGGACCATATTAAGAACCTCTGTGGATGAATACATGGAAAGGGCGTGAAAAACAGAAAAAAAATCATTGTATGTATTGATACATCTATTTTAAAAAGCTTTACTAATCTAATAGACAAAACACTAAAAATATTTATCCAATTTATATATGTTAGGAGATTATGAAAATACAAACCTGGATATATTACTTCTTTTACATATGACTTACATCCTTTTAAAATTTTGAAGTCTGTTGGCTAAAACATCAGATTTTAAGTACTTGATATTTTTAATTTTAGACACAGAGTCAGGCTGGCCTTGAACTCATTAGCTCTGGCTCACTCCCAACTATATTCTTCTTGCTTCAGCTTCCTAGGTTCTGGAGTTACAGGTGTGCACCAATGTGCCTAGATTTTCAATAGAAATTAAAATTTCTTTTAAATAGAAAACAGATAAAACTTGGTGCTGGTGGTGCACGCCTTTAATACCAGTACTTGGGAGGCAGAGGCAGGTGAATCTCTGTGAGTTCGAAGCCAGCCTGGTCTACAAAGTGAGTTCCAGAACAAGGACAGGCTACTGGGAAACCCTGTCTCAAAAAAAACCAATATACCAAAGAAAGAAAGAAGGAAAGAAAGAAAGACACCAGATAAAACTGTGTGTTTCTTGTATTTATATAGCATTGTCCCTGTTGTGCCTTCTTACTTGATGCCACTTCATTTCCATCTTCTCTATCAAGGAAGGAACCATTAAGCTGGAGAGAGCAAAACTAACAAGATCAAACTCATCCCAATCCCCAAAGGTGAGGAGCACTCTCAATTGAGCAGAACTATTTGTCATTTGATAATGAGCTTTGCAAAATAATGGATGGATGAGTTTGGAGGGGTAATCGTAGTCAATAAGTCTAATCTCTGAAGAAGACGACACTTTCAAAAAGACTGAAACCACATCCTATGTTTATTATAACAGTAATCTGATGGACTGTAGCAAAATTTGAGGTGAATAGTTTATGGGATTTTTTTACAGAAGAAAACAGTAATAAGTTAGAACAAGAATGCACTGAAAACATCAATTGATGTCAAAATAATTGTTTTCATGTGTGTTATTAGAATAATAGGTGGGAAGAAGTCTGTGACCAGACTCTTATTTCAGCAGGGCATTCACTGGAAAAATTCATAACATTCCTGTAGGAAAACTGGATAAGTTTGAGCTGGGTGATGGTCCTGTTAGGCAGATTAATAACTGTGTTCTACAGGGCTCCAGTATAAGCTAGGACTTAATGACCACTTTTCTAATTACTTGGATAAAGAGATCAAAGGCTTCTTATCAAATGTTCCCAAGTTCCAAACTGGGAGCCTTAATAATATGGCGGATGAGGGAATCTTGTTCTAAAATATTTCAGCTGATGGAAATTGACTGAGTATAGGCACATATGCAAAGTACAATGAATTTGAGAGCTATAGGTAGATACCTTTATACAGGCAAAATAACTCTACATTATCTGAAATATCCAAGCAAGGAGAGTGTGATGTTTATATTTGTATCATTCAGAATTCTATAGAGAAACACAGAAGCCACAGAACACACATATACACATACACACACGTACCCCCACATTCATGCTATTGGGGGACACTGAAATCAGACAGCCTGGAAATTCTGGCAGGAGTCAATGTAGTCTTGGGTCTTCAGGTTCTCTGGAGGCATGATTCCTTTCTCTTCTGGGGATGACAATCTTAGTGCTCAACTGTTTGAGTAAGGTTCTCTCACAATATGGAGGATGATTTGCATCACTCAAAGTCTATCTTCTTTAAGATCTAGGGTAGCCCTTGACTAAACAGTTGGATGCTCTAGAGCCAAGGTGACACATAATATCACTCATTTCTATGTTCTTCAACAACAACACATGACACACCAGTGACAGAATTAATCCAGATAATTAGTAGTGGGAATTTACTGTTTGCTCAAATCAGACTGTGTATTTTGGGTTCCATTTTGTCAACACAGTTAATGAAGACTAAGAATTGAGTTAGTGTAGGAGGTCCTTCTGTCTATGTGTTGCTTTCATTGGTTAATAAAGGAACTG
>LOJH01002856.1:0-33567 GCA_001685095.1 Ellobius talpinus
CCTCTTCCTGACCCCCTTCTCTCCCTCATGCTTGTCCACCATGGGGTAAGCAGCCTTTTCTAGCATGTTCTGCCACTAGCCTAAAGGCAATGGAGCCAGTAAAAAGTTCTGCAACCATGAACCAATGTAAGATTTTCCTCTTTTAACTTGTCTGTGTCGGTATTTTGATGCCATGGTGCAAGACTGACAAGAAGGCCCCAGCATTAAAATAATGGACAGTTGGATGGTGAACAGACAAATGTATTAACAGATAGCTCTCCAACAGACGTACCTCTGTCTATAACCTAATCCAAATTTCGTGTCACCCAGCCAAGGTATCATGTCCCCCACGCAGTGGAAAGGGTGGGAGGTAGTTTTCCAGTCCACGCTGGACAGCTGTTCATTTGTATACACGAGGACCCTCTGCCTCCTATCCTTGGAGGGCGTCTTTGCGATACATGCTTCCCCAAAACAGCATTGTTCCTGAGAGGCTCTGCTCCTCCCTGTCCAGAGCTTAGCTTAGGCTCCAGCAGTGAGAGATACACACCCTCAGAGGAACTCTGACAGCATGCATGGAGTTGGGGCTTCCCAGGCGGAGACTGAAAAGGCTCAGTCCCTGCTGAGAGGTCTGTGTCTTCCCACCCTGGTCTGATTCTGACAGTAAATCTTCCTTGTTTCCATTGGCTGCAAACAGGGGAGTGATGAGACCATATGTCCCTTGGGTATTAAACAAATCCTAATGAGCTAAAAATATGTTCGTTTTAGCGTACTGACCTCTTTGGCCTTTGTAAGCTACTTAGTAAACATGTTCAGATAACGATTTCCAGAAACTGTCTTGTGGGTTTCCAGCTTGCAGGGTAAGCTCTCTCATCCTCACCCCAAAGACCCCCTTCTCTGGCTCTGACACCACGGGGCTATCTGCCATTCACTGAGCCCGGCCAGTGTGTTCTAGACACAAGTCAAGAAGCAAAAAGGAGGGAATAAGAAGTGGCTGCACCAACTGCTATTCCCTGTCTGCACACCCCCACCGTCCCCTACAATCTGACCTAGGGTTATCTGCTAAATGAGAGAACGTGGCCACTAAGAGGCTGGCTGGGCAAAGCAGGGGTTCTAGGTGTGGGCTCCATGGCAGGTGTTCTTAGATATCCAGGGCAAGTCACAAGCAAAATCCATAGCCCTTTCATGAGGAAAAGGCGGAGCATAGCAATGCATCTGGGACTGGCTCCCAGGTGTATTCCCACGGGAATGAGAATGACCTGCAGTCTCTGTGTGACTTAGAGCCACCAAGAACCACTCATTTTCATTGCAAGCACTGGGCTGAAGCTGAACCCTTAGCCAACAGGAGTCCTCACTCACACACAGAACGACACTCACTAGATCTCACAGTTAACCCGATCTGATCTGGAACTATTGAGACCGTGTTCCTCTCACCTGTCACACTGGATATGGAAATCTTGACACTTCATTTATCTTGTTGCAAATTTGTGAGGGGACCTTATTGTACTGAGAAGCATAAGCAGAATATGGGAACACACTTCAGTTCCTGAGCCCAGAAACGGTCCCAGACTCAGCCTTGGCGCTGAGATAATGGTGGCCCTCCTAGCCTCTTCTTACTGCCTTTCACCTGTCCCCATCTGAAATGGTGGGATCAATTAGCTACTGAACTCCCTGGCAACAAAATATATATGAGACTTGTTATAGATCCCTCATTGGTAACTTCCAGACACTGCAATTCTTTGTGAAAACGTTCATATTTAATCTACCCAATAACTCACATAGCCTCCTGAATAAATGAGATGCTTTCCTAATCTATGGAAGAGACAGCCGCAGAACCAGACCTCCAACTACATTTACCTAATTCCAGAGCCATGGGTCACCCACAGTAGTGGGAGAATGATATTTATTTGTAGATTAACAACTCTCATTTGAAAGGTTTTAGTAAACACTGTGAGTGTGGAAAGCATAGCACAGGACCTAGCGCATGGCAGGAGCTCAAAATAAACACAATTATTTGTGTCACTCTATGTAGACATAGCTCAGCAAGATGAGATGCCGTGTTCCTTCCAGGTCAAACCACCCTGGCCTCTTCTTCCTAGTGCCCTGGTGCACGCACTTGAATTAGACAGGATTAAAGGCTTACCAGAGCTGGAAGCCTCACATCTAACTCCCACGTTGAGCCCCAGACCTTCTGTCTGCCTGCTAAGAAGGACAGGGAGAAAGGCAGCTGTGAGAGCAGGACCCCAGTCTTGTACACAGTCAAGGGAGCTCTGACTCAGGAGCCAGGGCTCCTGGGATCCTGATGATGAGAGAATGGGTCCTGGTCTTGCCCACACTGCTCTGTGTTCTGGCAGACCCCAAGCAGCACCTGTTCCAGTCAAGCCTGGTGCTGGACCTGGCCCAGGTCCTGTTGGATAACTACTGCTTCCCAGAGAACCTGATGGGAATGCAAGCAGCCATTGAGCAGGCTATGAAGAGTCGTGAGATTCTGGGCATCTCAGACCCTCAGACGCTGGCCCATGTGCTGACAGCCAGAGTGCAGAGTTCCTTGAATGACCCACGCCTCTTCATCTCCTATGAGCCCAGCACCCTCGAGGCTCCCCAGCCAGCACCGAATCTCACCAACCTCACCCGAGAAGAACTACTGGCCCAGCTACAGAGGAGCATCCACCATGAGGTCCTTGAGGGCAATGTGGGTTACCTACGAGTGGATGACCTGCCCAGCCAGGAGGTATTGAGTGAGCTTGGGGGGTTCTTAGTGACCCATATGTGGAGGCAGCTCATGGACACCTCCTCCTTGGTGCTCGATCTCCGGGACTGTGCTGGTGGTCACATCTCTGGGATCCCTTATTTCATCTCCTACTTGCACCCTGGGAACACCATCATGCACGTGGATACCATCTATGATCGCCCTTCCAACACCACCACCAAGATCTGGACCCTGCCCAAGGTCCTAGGGGAGAGATACAGTGCTGACAAAGATGTGATCGTCCTCACCAGTGGACACACTGGGGGTGTGGCTGAGGACATCGCCTACATCCTTAAGCAGATGCGTAGGGCCATCGTGGTGGGCGAGCGGACGGAGGGTGGTGCCCTGGACCTCCAGAAGCTGAGAGTAGGCCAGTCCAACTTCTTCCTCACAGTGCCCGTGTCCAGGTCCTTGGGGCCCTTGGGAGGAGGTGGCCAGACGTGGGAAGGCAGTGGAGTGCTGCCCTGCGTGGGAATACCAGCAGAGCAAGCCCTAGAAAAGGCCTTGGCCATTCTCACCCTGCGCCGTGCCCTCCCAGGGGTGGTGCTCCGGCTTCAGGAAGCCCTGCAGGACTATTACACACTGGTAGACCGAGTGCCGGGCCTGCTACACCGCCTGGCTAGCATGGACTACTCAGCTGTGGTCTCGGAGGAAGACCTAGTAACAAAGCTCAATGCTGGCTTGCAGGCTGTATCCGAGGATCCCAGGCTCCTGGTGAGAGTCACTGGATCCAGAGAAAGCTCCTCTAGGCCTGAGACTGGGCCTAATGACCCTCCAGAAGCCGCCCCTGAGGTGCCCAAGGAAGAAGCTGCTCGGAGAGCCCTAGTGGACTCTGTGTTTCAGGTATCCGTGCTGCCGGGCAACGTGGGCTACCTGCGCTTTGACAGATTTGCGGACACTTCTGCGCTGAGGGTACTGGGCCCTTATGTGCTGCGTCAGGTGTGGGAGCCCCTGCAGGACACAGAGCACCTCATCATGGACCTGCGCCACAATCCTGGGGGGCCGTCTTCTACTGTGCCTCTGTTGCTGTCTTATTTCCAGGGCCCTGTGGCTCGCCCCATGCGCCTCTTCACCACCTATGACCGCCGCACCAATGTCACCCAGGAACACTTCAGCCACAGGGAGCTGCTAGGCCAACGATACGGCCACCAGCGTGGGGTGTATCTGCTTACCAGTCACAGGACCGCTACCGCTGCTGAGGAGTTTGCCTTCCTAATGCAGTCCCTGGGTTGGGCCACCCTGGTAGGTGAAATCACAGCAGGGAGCCTGCTGCACACCTGCACGGTGCCACTGCTGGACTCGCCCGGGGGTGGCCTGGCACTCACGGTACCTGTGCTCACCTTTATCGACAACCACGGCGAGGCCTGGCTGGGTGGTGGTGTGGTGCCGGATGCCATTGTGTTGGCTGAAGAGGCCTTAGAGAGAGCTCAGGAGGTTCTGGACTTCCATCGCAGCCTGGGTGCCTTGGTAGAAGGCACAGGTCGCCTACTAGAGGCTCACTATGCCAGGCCAGAGGTCACAGGGCAGGCCAGAGCTCTCCTACGATCCAAGCTGGCCCAAGGAGCCTACCGCACAGCTGTGGACTTGGAGTCACTGGCCTCGCAGCTCACAGCTGACCTGCAGGAAGTATCCGAGGACCATCGCCTGCTGGTGTTCCACAGCCCTGGTGAGCTCATGGCCGAGGAGGTGCCTCTGCCACCCCCTGCTGTTCCCTCCCCAGAGGAACTCTCCTATCTCATCGAGGCACTGTTCAAAACCGATGTGCTACCTGGTCAGCTGGGCTATTTGCGTTTTGATGCTATGGCTGAGCTTGAGACTGTGAAGGCCATTGGGCCTCAGCTAGTACGACTGGTGTGGCAGAGGCTCGTGGACACAGCGGCTCTGGTTGTTGACCTGCGCTACAATCCTGGCAGCTACTCTTCTGCTGTGCCCCTTCTCTGCTCCTATTTTTTCGAGGCGGAACCCCGCCAGCACCTCTATTCTGTTTTTGATAGGGCGACATCTAGGGTCACAGAGATATGGACCCTGCCACTGGTTGCTGGGAAACGCTATGGCCCCCACAAGGACCTCTACATCCTCATGAGCCACACCAGTGGCTCTGCAGCCGAGGCCTTTGCTCATACCATGCAGGACCTACAGCGGGCCACAGTCATCGGAGAGCCCACAGCCGGAGGGGCACTCTCTGTGGGCATCTACCAGGTGGGCAACAGCACCTTATATGCCTCCATGCCTACCCACATGGCCCTGAGTGCTACCACTGGCAAGGCCTGGGACTTGGCTGGTGTGGAACCCGACATCACTGTGCCCATGAGTGAGGCCCTTTCCACAGCCCAGGACATAGTAGCCCTGCGTGCCAAGGTGCCCACAGTACTGCAGACAGCTGGGAAGCTAGTGGCAGATAACTATGCCTCTCCTGAATTGGGGGCCAAGATGGCTGCCAAGCTGAATCGTCTGCAGAGCCGGTATGCAAGGGTGACTTCTGAAGGGGCCTTAGCTGAGATGCTGGGAGCAGACCTGCAAATGCTCTCTGGGGACCCACACCTGAAGGCAGCACACATCCCAGAAGATGCCAAAGATCGCATTCCTGGAATTGTGCCCATGCAGGTAAGATACAAGAAAGACTTGGCCTGGCCCCGTCCTGGGAGTGAGTTGTCCCCGTTGTCAGCATGTGTGTGCCTATATGTGCAATGCAAGACTGTAGCTCCAGGCTTCTGTGATTGCGTGTTTACTAGTCCTGTCCTTTCTTCCCTTCACTGTGTTGTCTGTTCTCCTCTCTGGGTCCATGATCCCTGGACAACCCTACAGAATATAACACATCTATCGTGAAAAACTGGGGCAGAAGGACTTTTGACGTTAGCCAGGTAGAAGACAAGAATTCTCATGAGTTTATCAGTGTTGGGAAAGGGAGTCGGCAAGTTGTTTGAGGCTCCAACAGGGGATTTTCCCTTCCTGAAAGTATGAAGTTTACATTACCTGGATGCACTGTGTCCTTAGAGGTAAAGGATGGAGACGCGACACGGGTTCTGGAGTGGCTGGGTGCTAAGGCACATCCCAAAGGCCTGTGTGTGGAGTCCGCTTGTCATCCTCCCTCCAAACAATGCACAGTACACATCCTGAGGCGAGGTGTGTGAATATTTGTTCCAAGGACCAGCTTGATGGAAAATTTGGAGAAAGGTGGCTGTAGTCAGAAAACTTGAAAGCCAGCACCAAAGTACCTGGGAGCACCAATGGGTGCTGATTGTGGCAGCTGGGAGGGTGTGGAAAGGGAAATGACCCGGGTAAGGCCAAACTGCATGGGATTCACAGAGCCCCCCCTTGCCCAGTCTGCCTAAGCCTTCAATCAAAGAGCTCTCCCACCACCTCTCCACCCACCCTCTCACCAGTGGCTTTGCTGTGAGGTCAGCGAACAGGCAAGGTTTTGTTTTGGCCTGAGAGGAGGGCTAGGGTATAGATAGCTTAGCTGGGAGGTGCTCACTGGACAGGAAGAGGACAAGGAGGAAGTAAGGGAATGGCAGATACTGCTGGGACCTGGCAAGTGTGGGGAACGCCTCCTAGAACCAGCCCTCTGCTGGTGAAAGGGATCTCTCAGCGTCTGTCCACCAACGGTGGGAGGTCAGGACTCTTGCATGCTGGGGCTACATAGACTTCTGCCACATGAAAACATATAGAGGCAGAGAGCACAAAGATAGACGTTTCCACAGGGAGCCTGGCAGCAGGGCAATCGCCTGAAATCAGACAAGAGCTACAGGAAAGGAAGGGCTCTGGGCCACTGTCATGACCACACAGACCTCTTTGCCCTCTGTCTAGGTCATTGAGTCCCACCACTTACAACAGTATTTGGGGGAGAACAAGTAGAGCCATACTGGGGGGAGGGGTCTGTACTAGGTTTCCAGGATCCCAATTTCCAAAACTGTCAAGTTGGGTTTTTTTGTTTGTTTGTTTTTTGGGTTTTTTTTTTTTTGCCTGTGTATTTGTTTTGTTTTTGTTTTTCCAGCACAGCCAGGGTCATAGAGTGGAAGAGTGGATTGAATTTGGAGTGGATTCTTTTTTCACCTGTTCCTGTCTGTGAGGGTCTCAGACAAGTTAGTTACCTTGTCTGTGCTTCAGAATTGTGCTGGAAAGATGAAAATAACCGTGTTGCTATACAGGATGACTGTCAAATGGGATGAGGACTACAAAGTGCCTGTCCCGGGGCCAGGCCGCTGAGAAGGATTGCTATTTTTTTCCCTCCCTGTCTCAGCAGAGGAGAGAGGCCCAGGGATATAAAGAGTGTCTGGTGAAGCTGGAAGCACCATACTTCTCCAGACACCATCTGAGGGACTGGTAGACTGAGCATTCGTTGCAAGGATGTCACACATGGCTCTCATCCCAGGCCCATCGCCCGCATGCTACCCTCCCAGACACCACTCTTCCCATTTCCTCAGCAACCTGTGGCATGGCTCTCCCAGGCTCTGCCTTTTACTGCTCTCCTGATCTAAGCGAGGCTTCCACTCTTTCAGATCCCTTCCCCAGAAGCCTTCGAAGATCTGATCAAGTTTTCTTTCCACACAAATGTGCTGGAGGACAACATTGGCTACCTGAGGTTCGACATGTTTGGGGACTGTGAGCTGCTTACCCAGGTCTCTGAGCTGCTGGTGGAACACGTCTGGAAAAAGATTGTGCACACGGACGCCCTGATCATCGACATGAGGTCAGTGCACGAGGCAGTGATTCCAGGCTGAGCCATAGCACTGGCTGAAGACAGGCAGAGCTCCGGACCAAAGTGGAGGGCGTGGGAGACCCCACAACACAATCAAGGAGCTGAAAGGAACCAGGCCACCAGCCTGCCAGGGATCTGGCCAGCTAGCCCAGAGGTTCAGATCTTATTAGCTGAAGGGACCTCAACATTGGTAATTTTTTAAGATCCCTGATGATCCCAATGTGTATTTCAGATGAAGAGTTACCCCACATCTATTGCCAGGCAAAAGAAATCAAATGAGGGGGGCAGGGATAAGAAAGATAAAAACTGCTGATCCGTGGCCCCTTGCCAATCCTATGTCAATAGCTCTGGGGGGCAGGGGGTTGTATAATCTATAATCCTGATTGTCCACCCTCCACTATGGTTGTACTTCTGCAACATCACTCCAAAGACAGCCATTCTCCTGGGCACCACAAAGCCAGGGTCCCTAGGACAACTTGAAAATGAACAGATGCTGTTGTAACAAGAAATCTTTGCATGACAAAATGGTTGTTGGACAGTCTTCACCTACTCACCTCCCTTTGCCTCTGAAAAAAAGAAAGAAACAAAAACAGTTTTTATGGGGTGAGTTCCTACCACAGACCCCCATCATCACCAACCCCACTCCTCCAAACAAAAGAGACCTCGGGCAGTGGCCAGACTCAGGCTTCCTAGGCCCATTTGTGGGTATGTCCCAGGCACCACCCGACAGTACGAGAAAGATCAGGCTGCTTGTCTCCCATGGGAACCTTTTCCACTTCTCTGCTGCTGGATAAAGACTCAAGCAGCTGCCCACCTAAGCACCCAGGCCTGTTTTAATTGCAGCTCTTGCATGACTATAAACAGTCACTAGGTGGCGCTGAATCACAGTGAGGCTGGCCTCCTCCCTGCGAGATCATTTTCTGTAGCCAGGTTTTCTATACAATCAGAAACTTAGCTGGTCACTTTATTCCTTAGACACCTTAACGAATACCAGAGCCACCACCAGGACAAGCATCTTTTTCTTTTAAATTAAATATCTTCCTCATTTTTTTAAGGGGAAGCCCAGCTGCAGACACCCTTGGCCTAGACTATTCTGACCTGGGGTTAGGGGTCAGATGCTGAGGTCAAAGGCCCTGATGGCTCCTGGCTGTCCTCTGGAGAAGTCTCCTGATGCATTGTCATCCCCAGAGAGGCAAGGGTCATGCAAGGTTGAATGCATCCCACCCCCCTATACTCTCACAATCTTGAGTTTACTACTACATCAAGGGTCACTAGTAACTTGGGTTGCTACTCTTGATGGATTCTGTGTTCTATTCATATGCAGTATGGATGCAGAGGAACAGTCCATGGTTTATATATGGGAAAACAATTTCAACAAATTCCTAATTATAGGACTCATCAGAGCCTCTAATACACTAATATACATGAGCAGGCTCCAAATCCAGTATTTTCTTTTCATTCTTTTTGATTCTTTCTTTTGTTATTATTGTTATTTTTTGAGGTAGAGTCTCACTGTGTAGTCCCAGATGACTTGGAACTCACTATGAAGACCATGATGGCCTTGAACTTGCGGAGATCCACCATCCTCTGCCTCTCAAGTGCTGGGATTAAAAGTGCAAGCCGCCACACCCAGCCAGTATTTTCTGAAAGTAATTGATCACAGACTCTTTTAGTCTCAAGAGGCTCTTGCTCTGTGGAATCCCCTGGAACCTGCCACCCATGGAACTGTGAAGGCTCCCCTTGAGTAGCTACATTAACAAGGGACAAAGGGCAGAGATGTCCTGAAATTAGAACCCTTCTGCACAGGACAAAGACCCAAGCTCTAGGGCACTCTGAGCACCTCTCTGTGAGCCCAATCCCTCTTCATCTCTGCTTCCCTCAGGTTCAACATTGGCGGCCCCACCTCCTCCATCTCAGCCCTGTGTTCCTATTTCTTTGATGAGTCACCACCCACTCTGCTGGACAAGATCTACAGCCGACCCAACGACTCTGTCAGCGAACTCTGGACCCACACTCAGCTCACAGGTAAATGAAGTCTTTTTCTCCCTGCTCTCATTCTAAAACCTTGGAAAAAACAGAGAAAGATAACTTGAGAGTATATAAAAATAACAATAACAGATCATAAGGTCCCTGTTCTGGTCCATTGGACATAATACCAGGACACCCTTCAGGTTCTGAGAGTACATGTCTAGAGAAGAAAAGTGGGCATTGGATGGCTTGAATGTCTTGTCTAGGATCCTTCAGCTGACAAGTGAAAGAGCAAGATTCGAATGTTATTTTGCTTGACACCTGCATGTGCCCCACTCTTGACAATAGTACTAGCAGCCTGTAGAACAAATGCAGAACCAGGACATCCCCCCACACCTTGCTAATCAAATGGGTGTTTTCAAAGTTCGTCTTGTTTGAACTCTCGGTAGCAGCTCATTGCAACTGCCTGGAGAAACGTCCAGGCCTTCCTTTACTTGTCTGGGCCCGAGAACATCCGGAGCAGCAGAAGCACCCCTGGATTTCATAAACCCCTGATTCTCAAAGTCATGTTTCTTGGTGAATGGCCTCCCTCCCTCTGCCCAGCATGCAGAACCAAGGGCCCTGTGTGGACCCTGTATTCCCACCCCGAAGAGGCCATTAGGGATGCCAATAGGGTACCTCTGACCAGATATGTACCTAGCCATTTTCTTTTCCACACTTTCTCATTACATAAGTGTTTTGTCACCATAGCTTCCAGGATTTGTCCAACGACATTGAAAACTCTCAAGGAGAAAAACAATCAGAATCAGGTGAATTCTAAATTTAAACAGATATTCAAAACCAGAAGGTTAGGATAACCTCATATATAAAGATTCTAGAAACCGGGTGGGGGGGTTTCCAATACAGGACCCATCAGCCACCTTCTCCCACTAAGACCCTAAATGTGAGTGGTCCTTATTGAGATGCATTTTTATTGTAACATCCACACCAGATTTAGAAACCCTGTTTCAGAAATGAAAGAAAGAATAGGGGAATCCCTAACAGGAGAAGTGGGCAGGGAGAAGCAGAGAGCTGAAACTCTGTGCTTTGGTCCAATGATTTCATTTTAAATAAATGTATCTTTGACATATTGTCTAATCAAATCATGATTGAAGTTAATTTTGTCTGTTTAACTTTATAACTATATATAAGTCTGTTTAATTTCATACTTGTTAATGTAGCTACTCAAAAGTTTCAAACAACCACCAAACAATGAAGTAATAAATGTTGCTCTTCTGGGGGCCCAAAGCAAAGAGACTCTCAGGTTAGAGTTGGGGTTACCATTACTCAGGGCACAGATGCATACCAAAATCTCAGGAAAAGGCAAGCCTTCCTTGTCTGAATCACAGAGGGAGCCTGAGGCCAGTGGCCCACATATTGACACAAAAGAGCAAGACTAACCCTGTGTTCCTCTTCATCTCATCTGGATAGTGCAGAAAAGGTAGGGTGTTGATTTGCTCCCATGCTGAAGGGCCTCTGTCCTCCAGGTGAACGCTATGGCTCCAAGAAAAACGTGACCATCCTCACCAGCGGTGTGACAGCTGGTGCCGCTGAGGAATTCACTTACATCATGAAGAGGCTGGGCCGGGCACTGATCATTGGTGAAGTGACCAGTGGAGGCTGCCAGCCACCACAGACCTACCACGTGGATGACACCCACCTCTACATCACCATCCCCACAGCTCGCTCTGTGGGTGCCGCAGATGGCAGCTCATGGGAAGGGGTGGGTGTGACACCTGATGTGATTGTTCCTTCAGAAGTGGCCCTTACAAGAGCCAAGGAGACCCTCCAGCAGGCCCTGGGAGTGTGAAGCAGAAACTGAGGGTCCCCAAGAAAGGTCTCAATGGCCAGAGTTGCAATGGCAGGTCCTCTGGGCCACTGCTAGGGCTCTAGCATGAGCCTATCATGAGACACAGATGTAAAGTGCACTGAGAGTAGCTTTCTGTAGTAACCATCTTTTCAAGAAGCCAAGGAAAGAAGTGCTTGATGCTGGTGGTACTTTCCAATGTCTCAGCTATTCTTTAACTTGGGACCTCACTATCCTCTGTAAGTTCCTCCTTAATAGATAGTATCACTGAGTCAAGATGCTTTTAATACCCAAACAAGCCTATGGTAGAGTAATATCCCAAATCAAACCACCCTAAGTCTGAGCCCATCTGTGTCCTTTATCTGACTTCCTGTATCCACAATAACCTCTTGAGACTATCGGAGAATAAAAATGGTGGCAAGTAGATGGCTTCTGTGTGATCTTTCAACTGTGGTGTGCAGTTTGAGGCTGTTGCACATCTGTGCGTTTCTGGTACTCAGAGGCCAGCTGCAGCTCATGGTTTCTGAGGTTAGAGCCCTTCCTTGTGTATCCCATCCCATCCCCTGTGACCCTGTGGTTATGTCTTGATCCATCAAACACTGTCACCTTTGTTCTCATCTGTTCTGTGGTCTTGGGTCTGCAGTCATCACATTTGAATGGCAGGATAACAGGATACAAGTCTATACTGTCCCCCAGCTGCAGCCCCCAGACACCCTACCTAAAGCGAAGAGCTCTAGGGCACAGAGGTGACATAGGGAGCAAAGCCTCTGCCTGGTGCCCTGGGATTCATACAACTTGCTCATACTACTTTGTAAACTAATTTAAAGATAATATAATTAAAAAAACCGGACCACACACCTGTATTATTTAGCCCTGGCATCTGGGAAGGTTAAGATGTAACTGGCCAGGCCCTGATAAAGTGGCAGAGCTTTCCGAAGATAATGGAACCCTGACCTCCCAACCAAACAGCAAAGATTTCCAAGTACAGCAACCAAACTTCAAGGGACACACTTGAACTGACGCTGTCTAGACTCTCTCCAATCCAGGACAAGGCGACACTGCAGGTCCTGTCTGGCTACATTAGAGTAGGACCATAGCTGGGGGACTTGCTAATAATCTGCATGACTCGGCCTCTGTTTTCCCTTATAAGGTAAATGTGTGAGTGCTCCGTGGTGCTTAGGCATTTAAATTTTAGGGATCCCCTCCCTCCTTCCTCCTCTTTCCCTTCCTCTCTTCCCTCTCTCGCTTCTTCCTCTAATTTAGGTTATAACCTGAATTAAATTCTTACTGAGAGACCTGTCAGTGGTATTTCTATCTTCCTTTTTAATATTTTGTTCTTGTTCTAGGTCCTCATAATAAGCGTATAGCACAATTCCCAGATATAGCAGTCATCCTGAATGACAAAATTGTGTCTGGAAATCACAGCACCAGAGGTTGTTCTGTGCGTTCTTTTCTCCCCTTGTCTGGCATTGCAGATAGTTACAGATGGAGATTTTAGGCCTGAGACCAAGCGCTTTGGGGGCAGCAGATGTTAGGGAGCCCATGGATGTTCCACAGGGAGGATAATCAAAGTTCTTAGTTTTCACATGAGCAACCATTACCGCCACTCTTCAAGTGGGAGGCCACTAAGATGCAGGAAGCTCAGAAACCTGCCTGAGGCCACACAGTAGGCTTGCTCTCCTTTGGACCACCTAGTGTTTGCATTCTGGGGAGATTCAGTCCCAACTGCACCTCCTACAGAGGAGTCCCTAAGAGGCAATGGTCCTAGACTAGAGTCAGCCTACCTCAGTGCAAAGACCAGTCCAGTCTCCCCTTGCTTGTGTGATTCCAAGAGAATTACTTCACCCTATAGGCCTCAGCTCCCTCATGTGTTCAGTAGGGGAGGTAAATATTACATCTTTGAGAAATTACAGTTAATCAGAAGCCTAGCCAAAGTCAGAGGCCATCATTTTTCTGATTCAACGGTGGATGCCTTGGGAGCCCACCTCCCTGGTAGTGAGCAAAAGTTCTGTCTTGGTTGGTAAGAGGAACCTGGGGTGAAGATTAAATCTGGAACAAGTGATCAGAGAGTCAAGGCGTCAGCATCCCTCCAGATGCCCAGGGGGCAGGGGCAGACCAACAGCAGCAGTATCCTCAGGAGGCAGCTCCCAGTGATGACGTCAGCTGTGTTTCTAAGTCACTGATTTTTTTCCACCCACTTTTTAGCCGGATCCCTCAGACTACTCTTCAGAGACTGAATACAATCCAGGCTCCTTCCAGAGGTCCCCCTCTGCCTCCAGGCTGTTTCCTTTCAAAGAATAAAGCAGTCTGGCACCACCGAGAGGATGGGTGGGGTCTCAACCCGCATCTGTCTGTCCGGAGATTCCAATGTTTCCATCACATTCCAGTATCCCCTGGACCCGGACCTGGGAAGGGGGCTTGAAGTTAAAAGACACTAAGATTCTCTGCATAGCAAAATGAGTCAGTCTTCCTTCTGTGAGCGTCTCACGGTACCTACCTGGAGACAAGGACAGGGTAAAGAGAAAAGGAACAGCACACACACACAGGTCCCAGAAACTCATGTCTGCACTTACTACCAGCACACTATCAGGCCCATCAAGCCAAGGCAACTCCTGTTCCCAGTTTAGCATCTTGGACTCTCCCGTACATTACTTTCAGACACTCAGACACCACCCTCTTTCCCCGGGCCCCTTGGTCACACAGACATCAGAGTCCAGTGAGTTAATATCTGACATTACTCTACTATTGGCACTATCTGTCATTCTCGCTCTTGAATTGAGGCCCCAGCTTGGTTCCTGTCCAGCCTTTTGCCTCATATACGGGCTGTAAGGGGTTGATCTTACTGAAAGGCCTTGTACTCTAGGGGCATTCCTCTCAAGGGTCAGACTTACCTGTCCCTTCCTACAGACCAGATGGAGGAGCTTAATACTATAAGCAGAAAGGGATGGGGCAACCCCCATGACCTTTGTCCAGGGTCCTGGCATGCCCCTGAGAGTCCAGCTGATTCTAAGAGTCTGGGCATTCCCATCACCTGCAAGGTTAGAGGATTGTAAGAGTCTTAGACTCCAAACTGGTTCTGGGGCAAGACATGCCTAAGGGACTTCTGTTGTTCTCTGTCAACGCATCAGGGATCACAATCCATTCAACAAGGAAGGGGAGGAGGGCATATAGAGATCCCCATAGAACCCCTATCTTGAGGCTAGGCCAACACAGCAGAGGAGAGGCCCCTGACCTATCTTTTACCTTACTGTGCCCAGGGTCACCACCATTACCACGTGAAATGAAAGGAAGTTAGGCATGTTAAATCCCAGTTCTGGGCCAGGAAACTCTCCCTCAAGTCTCCACAGGAAAGCACTTATCTACCACCTACTGGTTCCAGAGGGACTTAGCTGCTGCCACCTGGCCTAGGGACCTCTGCTCTGCCTTGCTGGCTAGTACTGAAAATAGTCTCTTAATCTCAGGATCTTAGAATAGCAAGGGGACCAGACCCAAGAGGTCCCCTGCCCCCAGCCCTGGGACACACAACATGGGTAAAAGAGGGAAAACTAAATTTAAAACCTCCTCCTTTTCCTTCGCATCCCTCATACAAATGATTTCTAAACAGTCTCTCCTAAGAAGTGTCTTAAAAATCATATCACATTACAGAATAACTTCCTTAAAGGGGAAGTGGGCTATCTTAGCAGATTCATAGTTCATTTAATATATTACCGTTAAACCTGTATGTAACAAGACTTGTAAAAAGAAAATTGCAAAAATGGCAGGGATAAGGGAAATCTCTGGAGAAATGGCTTACGGATGCCTCTAGGGGGCGCCATCTCTTCCCGGGGGTATGAAGGAGGCAAGGGCTGAATTGGGCTTTTCAAGCTTTCATCCTGAGTAGCATACCTTCTTACAGAGCTCATGAGGGGAGGTCCAGGAGTGAGGTTAGAAGGGTTGGGCCTAGCCCCTAGCCCATTCAACAGCTAGATGTCTATCAGACTTGGGGGCACCAGGTGACGGCTCTTTCATCCTCTACACTGAGATCAGCAAGTCTATGCCACATTGCTCATGTCACTCGCATTGCCAGGATGCACAGAAAAAAGCAAGGTATCAAGATCCCAGTCCTAGGCCAGGAAACCTTCCTCTGAGTCACCCCAAGAAGGCACCCATCTGCCCATCTGTGTTAAACAGCAGTTGAGTTAGTCAGCAACTACTTTCTTTAATCCCTGGCTTGCTGTTCTCTCATTTAGTCTATTCCAGGCCATGCCCCATGGGAACTTGCTGCCACCGAGGTGTTGAGGGGTTGGAGGTGGTGCCACCGTGTTATGCTGCTCTCTCTTTTATCCGATTCCAGGCTGGACCTGAGGAGGCTCCCCCCAGGAAACCTACCCAAGCTCTTGATAAGGCCTGTCACTGAGGTGTGCCACCGCCGTGCCTGTGCTCCAGCACCTTTGCCTATATGTGTTTTCCTAACCATATACAGTCATTTGCGTTTAGATCCCTGACCTAAAGATCCAGGAATCTGCAACAAGCTCGGAATGAGGACCTGGCATCATAGTGGTTGTAGCTGTTTCCAAGATGATAGTCAAAGAAAACCTCAATGGTGGTCTAAACTCAGTGCTCTAAGTGCTCAGGGTACGAATTGGGTAAAGACCTTGTTTAGTAAGTTGAATTCAGAATGCTTTATTTCAGTCTTATTTCCAAATTCTTTTTTTCCTTTTGCATGGCTGCAAACTGAACCTTGTATCTCAAACATACTAGGCAAGCACCCTACTACTGAGTCACAACCCCTTGTCCCTAAGGACCTCTTAGAAGCCTTAATTTTCCCAAGAATTCTTTTATTTGTTATTTATGGATGTGGGAGTGGTTGTGCTCCGTGGGTGCCCCTGAGGCCACAAGAGGGTGTCAGATTCCCTGAAGCTGGAGTTCCGGGCCTGTGACAGCTCAGCGTTAGCGATGGGAACCCAGCTTGGGTCCCGTGGAAGATCAAGAAGAGCTGCTGGCCGCTAAGTCATCCCTAAGCCCTAGAAGCAATGAGTGAACTGTGTATAGAAGCAGCTGCCCTCTCTGTTCAGGCTGCTATAACAAAATCCCTAGAATGGGCAGTTATGACCGACAGGAATCTATGGCTCACAGTTTTAGAGCATAAAAGAGGGACAGGTGTCAGCAGATGAGATGTCTCATGTGAGGACCTCCTCCAAGGTCAGAGGTTGTTCTTTTTAGCCATGACGTCAGAGAGAAAACAGGGAGCTGGGATTTGAATGTGAATTTTGAGGAATGAAAAATATCCAAACTATTTTTTATGAAAGAGATAACTTAGGAAGTCATAGTTTAAAGTGACATGAAGGAGGAGGACATGAGAGGGGCCTTGACATCCGAAGAAGCCTGGGAGCCCAGCATGCTCATTCTGAGGAAGCCTGGGAGCCCAGCATGCTCATTCTGAGGAGCTGTGTCACTAACAAATCCTAAGTCATGAGCTCCTGAACATCCTTGAACTTGTAAATCTGAATGACTACCAAACAGCATGTGTTGGCAACAATCCTAATCATCATCTGCACCTTTTGGCAGAACCATCACCCTTCCAAAGAGATGGCATAGAAACCATGGGTCAATCAACTGTGCCAGAAATAAGCGTGGACATGCTCTTGACAGATGCCACCTCCTGTCCCCCAATGCCAACACCAGAGCTGTCAGGAACAAAGCCAGAGTCAGGCAGATCATTCATTTATTAACTTATCCATTTATTATTTCTTTCAGCAGATACCTGTTGAGAGTCTATTGCATGTCTGCTTTGTCTGAGGTGATAGGAATACAGCAGGGAACAAACAATTCCCGCTCCTTCTAGTGAGGAGCACTACAGTGAACAAGGCAGATCTTTATGCTACGTAGTATACAGGGTAGGGAAAAGTACTCGAGTGGGGGGGTGTTTGTGTCTCTGTGTGACTGTTCGTGTCTGTGTGTGTCTCTGTGTGTATGTATCTCTGTGTGTGTTTATGTAAGTCTCTCTGTGTGTGTCTCTGTATATCTGTGTCTGTGTATATCTCTGTGTGTTTGTGTCTTTGTGTGCCTCTCTGTGTGTCTGTATCTATGTGTGTTTATGTAAGTCTGTGTGTGTGTCTGTGCCTGTGTGTGTCTGTGTATATCTGTGTGTGTGTTTGTGTCTTTGTGTGCCTCTCTGTGTCTGTATCTGTGTGTGTTTATGTAAGTCTGTGTGTGTGTCTGTGCCTGTGTGTCTGTGTATATCTGTGTGTGTTTGTGTCTGTGTGTTTGTCTCTGTATGCTTATGTAAGTCTGTGTATGTGTGTGTGTGTGCCTGTGTAAATCTGTGTGTGTCTCTGTATGTGTTTATGTGTCTGTGTTTGTGCACAAGTAGCAAGATTAAGTTGAAACTGGACATAAAGAGACTAGGCCAGACTCAAGTTCCAATCCTAGAGTGGTGCTGTATGCTCCATGACCAGGCTAGCTGAGCAGACATGCAGCATGCTGGAAGAGACAGAACGCAGATCTGGAGGTCACAGGATTTTATTCTTCCATCGATACACCAGAGTGGTGGCCTTGGGAAAGTCATCAACCTTTTCAAGTTTGTCCTATAGTGTTGTGGGGATGGTATGAAAATATAAAGTGCCTCCTGGGGACCTCATTCTGAGTGCCCTCCAGTTGCTCTTTCCTGCCCAACTCAGGATCACAAGGAAGGATGGCACCCAGAAATCATGCTGAATAAGTGGTGTATTTCTGTTTTCCTCTCCTCATATATTCACGGTATGAAAACCCAGAGAACAGGATGGTTGAATTGTTAACCACTCCCTTATTATGGATTCAGCCAGGTCACTTTTCCACTTGGTCACTTTGGGCCTGGATTTACACTGACCCAGAGGTTAGGCTTGTGACCCAGGCAGAGGCTGGGAATCTAGCTGGGCATTTTGGCTGCCATCAGGTGTTCCCAGCTTCACTGTGTGACCCAGCAGGGATGGGGAATAGGCTTGAATGCAGCCTGAGCATGTCTACCAAGTCAAGCTCACCCTCAGCTTTGCTGCAGGCTCGTGGCAGAGAAACACAGTCCTCGTTCACCCCTGAGATTTCACAAGTAATGTAGCTGACCAGCACAAGCAGTGACCATGAACTCCATGCACTCAGTGCTCACAATCTACCAGGAAACGAGCTGGCCACTTCCCACACACCTTCCTCAAGACTGATGACATTCTGCTAATTGCACCACTTTAAAACGAGAGAACTGAGGGTCGGCAGTTAAACATATCCAAGTCTGCGGCTCAGCGGTGAAAGAGCCCAGATTGAATGCAGGCTTGCTGGTCAGAAAAGCCAAGGTGTTGTGTCCATGTGCTCCAGGCAGAGCACTGGAAGCAGAGCCAGGAACAGCCCTGCTTTCCGGGTCATGTGTCCCCTTATCCCCTAATCCCATGAGCGAAGCTCACCATTTCAATGAATGGCTTTCCAGGAAAACACATCACAAGGGCCGGGACATCTGGATAAATTATAACTGAGCCATTCACCTCTGTGAAGGAAAGGGAACAACCATGAAGACACCTGTGACCACCTTCTCAACGCAGGCCAGGAGTCACCCGTGCTTCACCACTGAGCACCGGATACTATGGCCATCTGGTTCCTCCTTAGCCACCCACTAACTGTGTGACGTCATATGTCTGGAAAGATGGTGGCGCTCCCGGAAGTACTCATGGCAAATGGGGCAAGTGAGAACTTCCTCTCTGCGTTTCTTAGAATGTGAGTCAGGGCCTCCATGCTCCCTTTTGTGGTGGGACCGCATGTGGAGGACCAGGTCAGCTGTCAGACGGAAGGCGAGGTTACACTTTGCACACCAGTTCTGAGTGGGCAAGCCTGGGGATGAGAGTGTGGGTGGCAAGAGAGCCCGACAGGCTGTGGCGGAAGGTGTTGGGGGTGTGGATGCTTGTACCTGGGTGTGGTCCAGCCATGGTGTGGGAGCCCCGTGGAACGCATTGCAGAATAGAATTTTCTGGGACAGCATGTGCAATCTCCAGAAATCTCCCATGAGCTTGAAAGCTGACAGCTGAGCCCAACATGGGATATCCATAGTGGTGATGAGTCCTGAGAGCTCCCATGGGCCCTCTGCATTTCCACTGTCCGGAAATGTGGGGGAGCACCTGGACTTCTCCACGGGGCGCGAGGCTGGCCTCCTGAAAGCGCTTCTCTTCCTACTCCGGGCTGTGCCTGGCCATACTGGGCACTCTGTGCCATCAGCTGAGGCTCTGGGGAGATCCTGGGGCAACTGCTGAGTGCCAAGCTGGCCTTCTGGGCCCTCTGGCTTCCTCTTCAGGGCTTGAATGTCGCCTGGCCTCTCCTGGAGACATGACAGCTCTGTGAAGGAACCCTGCCTCTGCTCTGTGCAGGCCTTGTAGCCCAGAGGCCTGTCCAGTCCAGCCTTGTCCAGTGCTGTTGATAGGCTTAGTTCAGAATGGGCCAGATGTTGGCCACCCTTCCCTGCAGCAGTTCCAGAGTCCAGGAGGCTTGCTTTCTTGAGCAACCCTGGCTGAATCTGCTCAGGTCCCATGAGCCTCCATCTTTTATCGACTGAAGAACTCAAAGAAGCTGCTTTTTCCTCAGCCATGTGATCAGCAGGGCCTGACAAGCTAAGCAAGGTGGATGTTCCAGCGGCCATTAGTCTATAGGACTTTGGAGTTCCAAAAGACTGGTCCCTAGCTCAAGGAGGAGTTATGCGACCAAAAAGTCCCCAGTGAAGCCCTGACTGGATGCACTTGACCACTGCAGAAAAAGAGCGACTGTGAGGTGGGCACTGGTCATTCAGCGCCCCCTGTAGGCTGACACCAGGCAAACCCACTTTTTCTGGCCTTTCTTTGATGTCTGTGAAGTAGGAGCAGGGTCATCTGAGGAGAAAGAGAGACAATGGGCTCAGATAGTTTAGACTCCAGCAGCTCACAGAGGCAGGCTTCTACCAGAGAGAGCCCTGGAGCAGTGACGCCAGATGAATATGCCGTGGCTCCACGCAGGGAAAGGCAGGGAAGCCTCAGAAACACCGACTGTAATTCACAGGTCTGGTTCAGAACCACAGAAGCTGGAGAGGTAGGGAAGGGAGCCTGCTCTGGTGCAGAAAACGGGAGATCCTGGACACCTACCAACAAGCTAACCCTGGAGGGAGGAAGAGCGTACCACAGCTCCCCCTCCAGGAGCTGTCTGGTTCCAGCTGATCCAGAATCCAGGGAAGCCACGGCGTCAGCGGAGGCAATGTGGATGGTTCATGGACTCACTACCTTGGTGCCTGTGGCCTTTCCTCCCCTGTCTCCTATACCAGCAGCCCCTTCTCTACATCACTTCTCCAGCCTGCTTCCACTTGCTGTTTGGATTCCTCTGGACCAATCTTAGATTCCTTGTCCCTGCTTTCCCCCTACTCCCACCCAAGCCTTGTATAATCAGACTGCTTTCCCTGTGGACCCTGCAGTGGCCACTGCTAGCTTTATGCACTGTTTTCCCTGCTCTGGTCCCTGATAGGGAGTGGAGTCCTTTGGGAGTTAGGGACTTGATAGACAAGCCAGGGATGGGAGAAGAAGGGTGGGTTTTTGTTGAGGGGGGGGAGACTTCAGGGCTCGCTTTCACCTCACCTGGATATGGCCACCCTGAGTCACAAAAGCAAAGCTGTAGAGGGCTCACAGTACAAGTGGAAGGGAGGTACATGGGCAGCCACAGCGGGGTGCAGCAGCAGAGGACTAAGGCCCCAGAGTCCCGAGGGTGCCAGTGCAGGGTCCTATGGACATTCTTTCCACACTGTGGGAGCTAAGCACCAAACCTATGCTTAGAGGTGACTTTTGCTCCCAGTACAAGCTTATAACTCAGCACCATTTCCTTTGAGAGCTGCAGATGTCCCCTAGTGTGCAGATATGAGGGTCGCTCAGGAGCCTGCCTACCAAGCGAAGCCATGGCCTCCATGAGCACCCTGCCCTCTCCTGCCCTAGTCACCATATTGCCCAGCTGCAGCCCTAGGCACAGCCTTCCCTGGGCAGGATGAGAGTCACTTCTACTCTGTTGACCTCTCCGGTCCAGAAGAAAGAGCCTACGCTGCTGTCTACCCTCTGCAGCCCCCCAGAGGAGTCCTAGGTGAGGCATACAGCAAGCAATCAGAAGGCACTGTCTGGACCAAAAGGCCCCCAAGCTAGCCAAAAAGAGGGGTGAGATTATTGCTTCTTGAGACAATAGAGCAGATATCTGATCATTATATATGATAAGATAGATGATCCAGCATCTTCCCAGCCAAGTCCTGCTCCTACTACTGAGGTTCTCCACTGCTACTCGGTCCCTCCCTGTCTTTCTCCAGCCCAGGTCTCCACTACCCCTCTGATGGTGGGACCTACTCTCGCCCCTTATCCTAATAAATTCCTTCTCTGAGTTAGCCAGAGTGACTTTTGACACTTCTATCAAAAGCACCCTGAGTGTTCTAGAAGTGACAACCCCACCCAACTCCAAGAGCTCGCCTCCAGGACTCTATCAGGGAGGATGTCAACACAACACACACTCACATGTGCACACGTGTGAGCAAACACACAGGCCGAGGCTACCAGTCAGTGGCACCATCCCTGCAGCTGTCAGTACTGGGACAGCCTCTACCATATTAGCCGAGTCTAGACAGCATCAGCTGCCAGCTTGACTTTTCTGACAATTCTAATGTGCTTATACCCACATTAGCAGTTTTTCTTGCTGGTTGGCAGGCTGATTTTAATTCCTGTTGTCAGGTTGCTAGGCCACTTCAGGTACTGAGGGACAGGCAAGGCTTCTGTAGGCACTAGTGACCAGAGGGTTAGAGGAACACTTGGCAGGGTGGGTGTGGGCTGTGTCTGGCCTTTGCCTCACACTGAGGCACAGTCCACTCTCCACCTGGCCTTGTTCCTGTCTAGAGCCCTTCTCCTCGCCACTCATCAGACTCACTCTTGACCCATCCCACAACTAACCCCACTCACTTCTCCTCTACCCATGTCCACTGTCTACTTGTCCCAAACCATTGGGCATCCACAGATGAACTAGCTTCTGACTGTGCCCCGCAGGTGCCATGGTTGAGAGCGAGACACCTCGTAGGCAATGCCATCAGCTCTCTGAGGAAGGCCTTCAGCACCGCCCTATCTCTGTAGGCCCAGCCATATGGTTCCAAAACTAAGAAATAGAACCAGAACTTCTCCTTTCACAGGTACTGGCAGAGCCACAGTGATGACTGGGCCAGCATTCTAGAGGCTTCATCACTGGAACGACTTCCCCTGAGCCAGAGTGATGCGGAAGTGACTAGGCTCCTTACTCCCGGGGACTCGGGGGCTAGTTGGGCAGCTGCATCCACTAGCTGCCTTCTGCCTCCCTGTGCAGGGAGCAGACAGCACAGGCATCTCCCACCTGCCCCTTTCTTTCAGAAGTCCCTAAAGAGATTAAAGCAGCATCAACTTTTTGAGAGAGTTAAAATACATAAATTACCCAAAGTGCAGGAAAGGGGACCTCAACACACTCTTCTCTGACTAAAGCTTTTGCACAGTTGCTATGGCAAAAATAAATGCAAACACGGTCTCCCCATGTGGTTCTGGGTCCTCAAGTCCCTCATCATGCATACTGTGTGCTAACGGGATGAAATGGGTCACCTCAGCATCCTTTCTAAACCACAGCTTCAGTGGGCTGCTTCTAGCATCAGACATCACGCTGACCAGCATTTTGAGAGTGCGGAGGTGACAGCAGCCTCAGGGTAACCCTGAGCAAAGCAGCCAGCCCCCTAGTGTCCCAGGTCTCTACCTGTAAAATGGGCTAAAAAACATCTTCAAGTCCATGCCTGATCTCCCAGGTGTAATTAATTAATTGGGATAAATTGCTCCTTCCTCTCTCAAATAATAGCAGGTCTGTTTGAATCCCCACCAGTAAGTTTCTATTCCATGAGCTCACACAGGCACACATGTACATTTACATAGGCACACTTGTGCACACACACACAAACACTTAACACATACCCTTAACACAGACAAATACACATATACTTTCACACAAACAAACACTAACACACACATGTTCGCACATATTCATACACATTAATACAAACACTCCCACGATACACTAAAACACACACTCTGTCTCCTCTCTAATCTCAGATACTTCTCCAAAGTCAGCTGGGTCCAGATAATGTTATATCCAAGGATGTTCAAGAACCTGCATCAAAATTCCCTGATCTCACCTCTGCAGAGACCCTATAGTGCCACCTTCATGGTCCAGGCAGTGTTTTCAAAGCAGAGACAGCTCATCCCAGGAGCCAGAACTTTCAGTGGCATGCAAGCAGATACGACTGCCCTCTTCCGAGGGGCATGCAGGGCATAAAGTTGGTCACCAGGATGCTCCATTATATAAAAAGAAAAGTGGTGATAATCTTCTATTTAAGTGTGTATAGACCAACAGTTCCTTGCATTTGATTTCATTTAATTTTCACACACGCACACACACAAATTGTGGTGCACTGTGTTTCTCAACCCATCATTTTTTGCCAATCTATTCCATGTCATTTTGCTCAACTCCACAGGGCAGCTTTTGACACCATTGTGAATCTGGAAAATGCCAGATATTGAGTTAGATATTCTATCCCACCGCGTGTCCCATTGATGCCATCATCCCAATCCTTAAAAATGGGGTGGGGGAGAAAAGGGGGAGAGAATAAATGATACTAAGGAGAAAGTGAAAACAGAATTGTAACAGACAAAAGCAAACTAAAACTAAATAGAGGAAGGAACAAAGAAGGATGTGTGTGTGTGTGCGTGTGTAAGCTATGTGTGTGTGTGCTTATATGAGAGTGCACACCTATCAGCATGTGCACTTGGCTGTACATGCCTTTGAACACAATTGTGTGCATGTGTATGTGGACATGTGGAATCTTTGCCTGCCTCCCTGCGACTACCTCTGGCTCGTGAATCAGCATTGTTTGGGGTTAATTGCAGGCAAGTCTCAGGATTTCCTATAAAGCCCATCTCAGGCCCTACTCCCACGTCTACCCTCCATGAAAACTGCCAGATGGAAGCCTCTCAAAATGGAATATAATGTGAGGCTGCTGTGGCTTACTCCTGCAGAAACCCTGCTGCCTCCTTGTGCTCACCTCTCCTGTATGGACTCCCAGCCCTTCCTTTAACACTGGCATCTGTCTGAGGGCCGGGGTCAGTCTCATCCTTCCGCAGCCGCATCTATATCCCCTCGTGCCTGTGCTTCTCAGATGGCCATCACAAATGGGGGAGCTCATCTCCACATCCCAACCACAGAGCTCTGTGGGTCAGAAGCCTGACCCCGTCTCCCACCTCACCGGCACCCCCACCACCCTGTGCATTTGTGGACCCGCGCCCTTCCCAGCTGCTTTCTGGGCAGACTGAAACTGCCCTTTCCCCTTTCTCCTCCCACAGACGCCAGCTGCCCTAGGCAGTGATGGATCTATGCAGCCCTTGTTCCTTGCTCTGCACCTCATATGAAAAGACTCTTTGTTGTCCTGGGCTGTCCTCAATGGTTTCAGTTCATCCTGGGCTCTCCATCCTGACACTCTTTATGGGTGTTCATCACTCCATCATTGTATCTGTTCCACTAAAAGGCTTTTCTTATCATTCTTGGCTCTTTTCACTCTGGTGTCCACAAGGCACAAATTGAACAAAATGGTTCAGAGCCACTCACTCCATGTTTTTCTATCTGGAAAATAAAAGGATGACATCCCAAAACCCTCCCACTATTCTTGGAGTCCTCAGAGCATATGATAATCCTATGATCCGGAGTGCTTTCTAACACCAGGATCCCCAGATCAACAAGGTAGATATCTTACCATGGCCCATCTTTCCTGCCATAGATACTTCTCCCTGTAGCACCTATCTCGTGAGCTGCCAATCAGGGTACTGCTATTGACTAACACAGCAAGTGCTACATTTTGAGAGATCAATCTATTTCCAGTCTTATTACTCTTGCTTGAGTACAAACTACAAAATTGGTCCAATGTCTAAAAGGCTCTGGTTACATTCTCCCACGCAGCTTTGCTGTTCCCGCTACTGTGGAGCCCCTTTTACATCATCAAGGTCAAATGCACAGACTCTAGGGACAGAAGACCTGGACTCCATCATTCTCTGCCATTATCCACACTAGGACCTCTGTTTCCCTCTCTGTAAAGGGAACGTAAGGATACTACACCCCCACGGATTGCCATAAAGATTAATCACAACAGTATAGCTAGAGTGTCAAGAAACCTAGCTCAGCACTCAGTGTGAAGACAAATTGGGTGTCATGCTTATCACAAAGTGACAGAATCACCTCATAGCTACCTTTCCACTGCTTGTGAACTCAAAGAAGCTAGCACACAGTGTTATTAATGAATAAGCAAATAGCAAGGGCACTTCTTTCCTTGTGCTCTGTTTATAGACACTAAGATTCTTGTTAAACTGATGCCTCAGAGTCTGAAAGTCCTCTGAACACTGTATCAACTCTCATGGATCTGAGTTGCAGTTCAGAAGCTAGTTCTGCTCCATGACACTGTAGACCCTGCTAGTCTGTCTCATGTATTTGTTTCTCAGTTGAAACAAAAGAAGGCATAAAACAACCCCAGTGTTCCAGTCTTTGGGTGTCCCTAGTTTCTGGAATCTTCCCTTTTGGAAGATTCCAGAATATAATCATGCATTAACATCTATATAAGAATGGTGAGCACCTGTGTTTTCCTGTGGGGAATGCTCATGTTTCTAGGCATCTCTTAGCTCTGGGATATTAGAAACATTGGGAATATAAGAGCTTTCCAGCAGAGCCAAGGGCTGTCTAGCCAGCTCCTAGGGGTTTCCATGTCCAGCTAAAGCTTTAGTCTTCCAGAGCAAGGATGCTCAAACTCAAGCAAAGCCACTTCCCAGGACTACAGTGAAGCTAGACTCAGGACTAACCCAGCTTGGCCATGTGAAGCCACAGGGAGGTAGATGACATATCTTCACCCCTCCAAGCCCAGGAATCTTCAGAAACAGAGCCAATGAACTCAGAGAACAAAAATGGTGCTTCACAGGGGCTGTACTAGGTGGATTCAGGGTTAGCTAAGGCCAAGTATGGCCAGGACACTAGAGCAAGGAGCAGTACTCCAATAAACATCAACTGGCCAGCAAGTAGTGTTATCTGGGGTGATATTTCAACTAGAATCTGTGGGGCTGGATTAGTCCTATAGACTCAGATTCCAAGATGTAACCTGAGCTGCCATCTCAGCTTAGTCACTCACTAGGTGCATGACCCAGGACAACCACACAGGGTGTTAATGACCTTATAATTAATACTGGAATAGTGAAGTCTACTTCAGGGTGCTTCTAGTTGGATTCAATGAGGGAGTGTGTAAGATCTCAATAAAGGAAGCCCTTGTTGCTGGTACTATCGGAAAGGAAGAGCAGTGCTCTAGCCAGGGTTTCACCTCCAGGACAGCATTCACAGGATAAAGTACATGGCTTATCTACCAGGCTGTTCAACAGAGACCCTTTTATACTCAAGCAGTAGCATTGTCTAAAGAGAAAAAAGTAGGGACATTTTTATAAAGATATAGACTGTGCATTAAAGGGAAATAAAACTTAAAACCCTGTGACTCAAGACTTTGCTTCCTATACTTTTTAAATGGCTTATCTGTTCTAAACATATGTCGCCAATTCCTGGATTTCTGGAAAAGAAATTTGGCAAACAAAACTGCCGTGAGATTCTAAATCAGCCGAAAAGCCCCCCTTTCACCACTGCCACTGCCAGTTCTGTCTCATTGGCATCAGTGGTTGGAGGACTCACAAGACAACTGCACTCTCCTATGCAGAACAGAGTCTCCAAACCGAAGCTCCCAGATCATGCTCATTAACTGTTCGGAACTCTTTAGTAGAACAGTGCATACTCTTCTACCAATTATACCACCATCCTCATTGACCAGATTCTACTTCCGCTCAGGTTTGTGTGGCTTACGTACTGTCAAGCTTCCTTTTCTGCATCAGTGAAAAGTTAACATGGCAGAATTATCATTAGAGGCACAATAAACTACAAAGTCAATTTAAATTGTGTCTAAGAAGACAGGCTGCCAACCTTAATGGGTAATTAACATATTTGAAAACAAGCAAGTTTGTGTATGTTTTCTATGTGCTTTTAAATATAAAGACATACCATAAATATCATTAAACATGAAATTGTGTCTTTGCCAAGACTAAACCTTTAACAAAGCGATTAAAATGTCTTTGATATGCATGCTGCATTTGGTTCCCTAACAATTTAAGCAGGCTGACTCTCCTAGATTTCTTCTGTTTAAAATGTAGTAAGGCAATCTTTGAGGGCAACATGAAATGAATTCACATCTGTCCTTCTAACTCATGGAGACAAAACACACCCAGCTCTGAGCTCCCATTGTCTTCCTACAGTCCAGCCCAGAACGCCACCATCTCGGTGCCCCAGAACCTGACAGACACAGCTTGCCCAAAAGTCACGCATGATTGCAGCTGTGCCCTCAACACTACTTGGCTTTCCTGGCGTGCTGTCTGTGCCAGGAAAGAAAACGGTTTCAAGAAAAGGACACAGCATCTTATCAAAACAAGGTATTTTCTTTTTGCTCAACCTGAAGACTCAGACATTTATGTATTTTTCCACACCAGACACTGAGTTACCTTTCCAGATCTTGGTAAATATCTGTTGAAGAACACATCTGTGATCCGGTCATGGTTCTTAACATGGCACTCAGCACAAGCCCTGTTGAGAATAATAGAGTACAGGGATGCATGCATGAAAACATGAAATCAAGAACGCAACACACACACACACACACACAGAAGTCAGTCTAGGAGAAAAACCAGACAGAATTATGTACAGAAAAGTAGTGGGGGCAGAGGGAAGAAAAGAGGAGGAAGAGAAGATTTAAAAAAGGAAGGAAAGGAAAGAAACGGGAGTGCAATGAGGAACCGCCAATAAAGATAAATTCCTACAAGGAAAAAAAGCGAGAGGAGAGAGACACAGGAGGACACAAGAGGATGGGTCCCAGGGAGTGGACTAGAGAAAGGAGCAGGCCACAGAAGGCAAGGAAATCCCGGCCCCAGAGCTAAAGCGGACTTGAGAATTCTGCCCAGGAAAAGGCGGAGGGATGGAGAGGCATTCCGCCGCCGCCCTCTCTCGCTGGCCGGTCTCCTGCCTCTCCTGCCGGCGCGAGTCTCACCTGGGCTCTGCGCATCATCAGCGAGGCCGGCGGGTGCCAGGCACCAGCGGCAGGGCAGCCAGCCTGATCTGCTGAACTTGGCTGGGGAGCCCACGGGAGTCCCGGCCCCGCCTCGGGGGCGGGACCTTCAGGTCGCTAACCCATAGGGTCCCCACCCCTGGCCCTTTTAAGCTCCCAGGGACCTAGGTCTGGAGCTCGGACTCCCCCGGACTCTCCCGCCTTGTCCTCAGGCTCCGGAGACTGAAGGACAGTCAGGAGCTCTAGGCTCAGTCCTGCTGCGTTTGGAAGTCGTGTCTTCTCTCACCTCTGAGCTGTTGCACAGTGCACTTCAGCATCTAGGCTCTTGAACCCTCCTGGCCCTGGCTGTAGTGACAGTTTGGTGGCACGTGCCCTGCATGAGATGTACAAGGACCCGTCCGCTCTCAAACTGCTTTCTCTAACCGCCAGAAAAGCTTCCTGAGCTGCAGTTTCACAGTGCTCTCCTGGCCTTCACTGGAGTATCCGCTGCCCCCCCNTTTACCAAGTTGTGGACAGCGGCTAGGTCCCTGGCTGCCATCAGTCAACAGGTATCCTCTAGAGAACTATTCTGGAAAAGAGGGTAGAGGAAGACAGAAAGGGTCTCTGTGAGAGAGATGACTGAGATGGGTGCCCATAAAGCCATGTTCTGCAGGACCAGGGATTTTCCGGGAAGATGGGGTAGTCAGGGGCAGGGTGGTACTTGGCCCAGCTGCAGCACTCCTGTGTATGAGCCCTGATGTTTGAACCTGGGTCACTAATCCTCTTGAAGTCAGTAGGGAAAGGAGACTCCTTTGGGAGCTAAAAGGAAAACGCACCCAGTTCCCCAGCTCCTTCTTTCACTCATTCATTGACACAATTATTATGAGGCCACCAGGGATCCAGGATGCTCTGAGATAAACAGCAGACTCTCCAGAGCCTTCCCCTGGGCTTTGGGAATCTGTTACCAAAGTAAATGGGAGGTGGGTAAGGTTGGAGCTGCACATCCCTTAGAATCACAGGTCTTAGTCAATGTTCTATTCCTGTGATCATGACCACGGTAACTCTTATAAAGCATTTAGTTGGCGGCTTGCCTATAGCTTCCGAGGTTTAGTACATTAATATCATGGTGGAGAGCTTAGCAGCATGCAGGCAAGTGGTGGAGCAGTAGCTGAGAGCTGCATCCAGGTCCACAGGCAGAGAGGTAGACTCTAGGTTTGGCATGGGCTTTTGAAACCTCAAAGACCATCCCCCATGACACACTTCCTCCAACAAGGCCACCCTTTCTAATCCTTCTAATACTTTCAAATAGTGCCATTCCCTGGTGACCAAGCATTCAAATACATGAGCCCATGGGAGCCATTCTTATTTAAACCACCTCAGGGATGGTCCCACAGCAAATCTTTTTGTTAACAGAGAGGAAAATAGAAATTAAGCACCTGACCAGAACTCCAAGCACCTACACAGGCAATCATCAAGGTCAGAGAAACACATTTTAGAAGCCGTTAAGCTCAAAACGTGGATTACCCAGGAGATGCTGACTGTCAAATAGCCACTAATGCTCGTGGACATCAGGTTGTAAGGTCTCTGGGTGCCTTGGAAAACAATGTACATATTTACACTTAGGTGTCCACCTGCAATGTTACTCAGGAGTGAGCACAAAGCAAAGATATCTTCAGAGGTGCAAAGCCAACACCAATGTTGGGAAAAAAAAAGCAATGGAGTGCAAAGAGGCTAAAAGCATGCTAAGCTAAGTGAATGGTATATTAGCATCAGTTGGAAAGTTCTTTGAAGAGGAAGGAGTGGAGGAAACAGGACTGGGGAAGAAGACGCAGAGTACTGACTGCAAGGAAGTTGTAACCAGGGCAGATAGGGCATCTGAACTTATTAACATGGGCTGACTTCCAGATTGCTGGGCCCAGCCATTGGCTAGAAGCAAGCAGCCTGGGAGGTGGTCTGTTTGATGGGGTTGTTGGGGTTGTGTTGCAGAGTAAGAGAATGGGGTAGATTCTAGTAATACTCCCTTCCAGTTACACACACACACACACACACACACACACACGGGTGGGGGTAGAGATCTGAATGGTGACATTAAATGACACACACAGAAGGAAGAACCAAATGGTGACATTGAATGACATACTCAGAAGGGCAGGTAAAACTCATTTTGTCAAGCTGCATACATTTAGAAGAGACATACCTAAGGACAAGCAAAATAAAAACAAGATGCGGTCATAAATAGGGCAGGGACGGTAAGCAGACCAAAAGAAATAGTCTTCAACGTTGGAAACTTAAAGAGAACAAGTTCCTAATGAAAGTGATTCATTAACCAAGAAAACAACAAATTTTCTAAATGTTCATGCATCTATAAAGAAAGCAAATTATGTCTAAAAAGGGGCGTTTTGTCAAATTCTTCATTACACTGAATGTCAATACGACACTAGAACATCTACCAAAATTTAGAAGATTTAAACAGTAATTAATTACTAGGTTCTATTCAATGGGGCTCCCCTGAATCATGTGTTAAGATAAATTCCCCCCAAAAAATAAACTTAAAAGAAATAGTGCAAGTCAGGTTCTCTGATTACAATGAAATTAGTGTGGAAAGTGATGGCAAACAGAATGTTAAACACATACACAAAACTGAAAGCTTTAATCAATACATATAATTATGTGTCTTAGGAGAAATCACTCAAAACAATGCACATAAGAATTTTAAATATTCTATGAAAGAAGAAATGGGGTTTATAACCCAAAAAGTTTATACTAACCAAAAAGGGAAGAAATAAATGAACTAGAAATCTAACCAAATATATTAGAAAATGAATAGCAAAATAAATTTCAAGGAACTGAAAAGAAATGATTCTAAAAAGGAACATATATGTTAAATAAATAACAAAAGTACAGTAGATCTTAGCGCCTTGCTCCAGAGTTTGTATCATTGCAAAGAAAGGTCCAGGGCAGAACTGACACCAACAGACACAGCAGAAGTCATGTCAGGTCACCAAGACCTCCATTTTGTCCTGGACAAGCAAATGCTTGCCCAGTCCAGCCTCCAAGTGACTCTGGTGAAGTAACAGCTGCTCTTCTTGTCACTGTACTGTCACAGAAGCTCAGGAACCCCTGTTTCTACAGAAAAACAGGCAAGGCCATTGTGATCAGACCCCACATCATAGCCCTCTGTGACCAACTTACTTCCTGAAGGCAAAGAGCCCACTCCAGGGCTTCTGAGCACTGTACCAATATCTTGGCCTCATCTGGGTCTTTGATACCGCTCAGCCCATTGGCCACCAGAGATTTCCTTCTCAGCCATCTGGGCAGGTCACCGGGGCCTATGCGGAGATTGTGGCCACTACTGTGGCTTCTCTCTGACACTCAGAGCCCCTTGCCTTTGTAATGTGGAATTTCCCTCTGTATGCTATGATTACCATTGATTAATAAACTGCTTTGAGCCTATGGCAGGGCAGAACAGAACTAGGCAGGGAAGGCAAGACTGAATACCGGGAAAAAGAAGGGCAGAGTCAGAAAGATGCCATGGAGCCGCAGGAGACAGACGCCCGTCAGAACTTTAGCTGGTAAGCCACAGCCACGTGGCCATACACAGATTGATAGAAATGGGTTAAATTAAGATGTAAGAGTTAGCCAATAAGAAGCTAGAGCTAAGGGGCCAAGCAGTGATTTAATTAATACAGTCTCGGTGTGGTTATTTCGGGTCTGAGCTGCCGAGCAGCCAGGAACTAATTAAGCAGCCTTCCTACACCACCTTTGCTTTCTGTATTTCTGGATTGTTTTCTGTTCTAAGAGGAGTCTAATCTGTCTAAAAGTAGAAATGGGTAGACTGCGCTGACCCTCAGGCCCTTTCTGGCTGTCCAAGGAAGGCATGGGGACTGGATTTGAAAGAGCGGCCTGGATTCCTTCCTTCCTGAGCAAGCTGAAGCATGGCAGAAGTGCGACCAATAGAAGGCTCAGGAAGTCCTGGCTGGCTGAGTGCTTTCTTCCTTGTTGTCTGTGTCCTCTCAACACCCCAGGCGGTTGGTGTACTGGGTGTGGTGCTCATAGGATGCCCAAGGGCATCTTAGGTGTTGGTGACAAGATGGAGGTTTTCTTCTGGTCTGGGTTCCTTCTGCTACCCTCTCATTTCTCCTTCTTCTTGGAAATCATGGTCCTAGGCCTCAGCTCCCAAGCCAGGCCAGCAATCTTCCCTCTGAAAGAGAATTCCATCCTCTGCCTAGCCCAGGAACAATAAACAGATCATTGGTGGCTAAGCCAGCACAGGTGGGGAGGTGGAGGGTGAGCTTTTGGAAATGGCAGTCTCATGAGCCAGTTCTTCCAGAGAGTGCCTGTGAGGCCAAAGAAAATGCTCAGTGGTCACTGTGTTACCTGTGTCTTACCTTCTCCCATGGAAGCCTGCTGTGAGGGCCAGTGGGGCTAAGCCACACCCTGGAATGGATGGGAGGCCTGTTGACCCAAGGGAAGATGTGAAATATCTTTGAAGTACATACAACTGCTCTGGGCACACCTTAGGTGATGCGCTGCCAGGCAAAGGCATTCTAAAGCCAGGAAGTGCACTGCTTAGATAGGGCCACAGGTTAATCTGACGGAGGCAATTCCATTCCTCAATTGAACTTCCATCTTCTCAGGGGACGAGTCTATGTCGAGTTGATTAAAACACCTAACCAGCACAGGTTCTTACAGGTGCTCTGGAAATGAGTCTGAAAATGGGGCCAAAATGAAGTTCTTCATCCTCCTAGAGATTAAGCACACAGATGCAAAACCCACAGTATATCAGCTTAAGATCCACAGTGCAGCAACTGCTGGCCTCTGCTGTCAGCTCCTGTGTGCCTAGCAGCTGGGTAGTCACGTGGACACAGTTGGGCATGCTGCGTGGTTGCACTTCACACAAGGCTCCGCTCTCATGGAGCATGTATGATACAGACAAAGGGCACAATAGAGGTTTGTCTCCTCTAGAGAACCCTCTAAAATCTTCTGGACTTAGTGATGGAATGGTAGGTCATGGGAAAGAGAAGTCTTGGTCCTGAAGTGGCCTTGCCCCCTCTAGATTGTTTCTAAAACAGGAGTAGCCTAAAGCTAGAGACCAGGGTCACAGTGATGGGGAACCTCCTTCAGCCAATAACCTTTAAGAGGCTGGACCAGGTTAGGGTGTGACCTTTTGGGTACCCAGAGAA